>JAIUZE010008953.1:0-10720 GCA_022085475.1 Heliosperma pusillum | reverse complement strand
AAAATGAAGTGGAAAAAGCAATTGAATAAAAAGATTAAAGCCCTATGATCCGATCGTGGTGGTGAATCCTAGAACAATGAATTTGATTCTCACCTAAAAGATTGTGGTGTAGTATCACAATGGACTCCTCCTGAGACACCTCAATTAAATGGTGTGTCCAAAAGGAGAAATCGAACTTTATTAGATATGGTTCGATCTATGATGAGTCTGACAGAGCTTCCTGATTATTTTTGGGGTTTTGCTATCTTATCTGCAATATTTTCACTAAATCGAAACCCGACTAAAGCGGCAAACAAGACTCCATATGAGATATGGACAGGGAAAGTCCCTTATTTGTCGTTTATGAGAATTTGGGGATGCGAGGCTTTTGTTAAGAATAAGTCTGACGATAAACTCGCACCCAAATCTGACAAATGTCTGTTTCTAGGATATCCAAAGGAATCACGTGCTTATTACTTCTACAACAAACACGAGGACAAAGTTTTTGTGTCTCGTGATGCAGTCTTTTTAGAAAATGATTTTATTTCTAAAAGACAGAGTAGGAGAAAATTTGAACTTGATGAAGTCCAAGAGCCACAAACCGAAAAAGATGGCGAGGAAAACGTTCCCTCATCGTCTGACACGGTCATTATTCCTTCGGAATCTAAGAGGTCAAGCAGAATTAGTCATCAACCTGATAGATACCTTGGTATTATAGAGGAAGCTGATAACTATAATGTGTTACTTTTTGAAATTAAGGAACCTACTACCTACAAAACAGCCATTTCTAGTCCCGACTCAAAGCTATGGCTAGGAGCCATGCAATCCGAAATGGATTCTATGTACGACAATCAAGTATGGGACTTGGTTGATTTACCTAAGGAGGTAAGACCTCTTCAGTGTAAGTAGATCTATAAGATCAAAAGTGGCATAGATAAAGATAATGATGTTTACAAAGCTAGATTGGTGGCAAAAGGTTTCACCCAAGTTCATGGTCTTCACTATGACGAAACCTTCGCCCCAGCCGCCATGCTTTGATCCATAAGGATTATCTTAGTGGTTGCCCTATTTCATAATTATGATATTTGGCAAATGGATGTCAAAACCGCCTTCTTGAATGGGATTCTAGAAGAGGAAGTGTACATGACACAACCTGAAAGTTTTGTGGATCCATCAAACCCTAAGAAGGTATGAAAACTTAAGAGATCCATCTATGGTCTTAAACAAGCATCCAGGAGTTGGAATCATCGTTTCGATCATGTAATTAAACAAAATGGTTTCACTCAAAGTGTCGAGGAACCATGTTTATACATGAAGTTTAGTGGGAGTAAAGTAACTTTTCTAGTCTTGTATGTAGATGACATACTACTCATTGGGAATGATATTCCAATGCTCACTTCTTAAAAGGAGTGGCTAGGGATTCATTTCCAAATGAAAGACTTAGAAGAGGCCCAGTGCATCTTAGGTATCCGGATATATAAGGATAGATCTAACACTACAAAATAAAGTTCGTTTTGCGACGGATTCTTCCGTCGCTAGATAGGGAATTTCCGTCGCTAAAGACTGATTTGCGACGGATAGTGTCCGTCGCTTATCTTCGTCGCAAACAGTTGTAATTGCGACGGAATAATCCGTCGCACATTTTTGCGACGGAAAGTCAAGTGTTTGCGACGGATACTCCGTCGCAAAAATTGACTGACTTGAATTGGGGTCAAACATAAAGTCAACAGTTGCGACGGAATTTCCGTCGCAAAGTTTTGACTTTCCGTCGCAACTGTTGACTGAATGTTTGACTTAACTGCCACCTGTTTAGCCAAGTCAAACATAAAGTCAACATTTGCGACGGAATTTCCGTCGCAACATTTTGACTTTCCGTCGCAAAGATTGACTTTGTGTTTGACTTGGCTGTAAGTCAGTCAATGTTTGCGACGGAGTTTCCGTCGCAATAAAGCCTGTATTTTCCAGGACCTGGCTGTTTCCTGCATCCCCTTTATACGCGTTAAAACGACAAAAAACCTGCAAATTACAAAAGTTTTCCAGCAGTTACGCGTCCAACAAAGTTACTAATGTAACACAAAACCGAACAAAGTTTTGATTTTATATCATAAAAGTAATTAAAGTCTTACAAATAAAAGGTTCAAAGTACCAAATAGTTCACTAATCACTCAAGTCAGTGGAGTGATTGGAGGGAAAGGAGGGAAAGGGGTGAATGGGTTGGACCTAGCATTATCGCCCCTATCATCATCAAAGTCGTCTCGACCCGGGTTAGGACCTCCAGTTCTGCAGTTTTGAGTAGAATTTCTTGCAACCTGACTCAAGTACTCTTCTATAGCTGCAATCCTTTGAGCCTGCTCGTCGCGCTCTTGTCTAAGTGCAGCATTCTCCTTTGACAGCTTAGTAGCCAAACTTGGGTTGCCCTGAGTCGGGTTTGAGGTAGCAACAGGGTGCCTATGATGGTCAAACAAATACTTCGCCGCTGGTCCCAATCCGTAGCATCTTCCTTTCTCGTCAAATCCAGTCTCCTCATAATAGATCTCATTATCGTCGATGTTTTCGACTCCTTGAGTTTGAAGCTCAGACTTCTTTGATATGATCGTATTCTGCATCACAAACAAGTTCAGAATTAGTAATTGTCATTTAAATTAAGTAGTTAATGTAATTAAATATATAAATGACAAATTAAAAATAAATCACTTAACAAAAAAATGCATAACTTACATAGAGTTGAGCTGGTTTTTTTGATAACCATCCACGGAACGGGTGCTTCTTTGTCTTCTCTAAGACTTGCACCGCATTTGGGATACCAGTTGAATATTTATCGACCTACAATTTAAATACTTGTTAGTATAACATATATATATATATATATATATATATAAGTATTAAATTATAATTAGATAAATAAATAAAAAATGAAAGAAGATTTATATTTACCATTTCGTCCATGATTCTCAAGGTGTTTTTTCTACCCATAATGTGAGTAGGCAACGCCTTTCCCTTCTCTTCACATCCCGATCTACGATTAGCCGCGCCTGATTGAGATCTCACAACGAAACCAGGATCTTCGACAGGCCTCTTCTTAAGCTTTCTAAACAAGTCCAAAGGAATCCAACTCGGCCTGTGCTCCTCGTCTTTCTGCGAGGCTCGGTAGATCTTATGACGTAAACGGGTCTTCATGGCGTCTTCCCAAGATTTCCTTACCATATCTGTATGGCGAGGATCGAAAGAAACCTTTTGCTGTCATGATTAAAAGCATAAAGTTAGGAAAATATTAAGTGAATAAATAAAAAAATAAAAAATCAATAACAAAGATAAAGTGAGAAAAACAAATTTAAATAGATATAATTATAATATTTTAAATAATTATACCTCAAACCAGTTCCACCAAGACGACCGCAAATTATTTGACGCCTCTTTCCAACATGGCGCATGCTCCTTGTACCCGCAGATTATGGTCTCCGAGATCAGTTTAACCACATCTGCGTCACTGAACCTGAAATTAATAGTCATAGTTAAATACATACATTATATATAAATATTATGATTTTTGAATAATCATAATTATGATTAAACAATTAAAGTAAAAGTGAACTAGTCTTACCATACACCTGTTTCCTCATCCGGATCGAGGCGGACTCTGCGAGTAGTAGTATCCACCTGTGGCGGTGGCACGTTCCTGTCATTCACTTGTTCATTCTCATCCTCCTGCCCTCTGTTTCCTACATTACTAGTACTACCTCTTCTTCGTCCTCCCGCCATATAGAGAAAAACTAAACTATTCAAAGTTGTCCTGAATTAACAAACATGTATGTACAATTAAATGACAAGAAACTATATATTGGTATTAATAAATAATAAAAACTATAAATTGTTTTACAAACGACCACACATATAGAAAAAGTAGTTTCAACTAATATAAGAATTAGAAATAATCTTATTCCTCATCACTACTTAAATATTGGTTTTCGGAAATGTTGTATTTAAAAAGGGAGTCTATAAAATCTTCTTCTTCCTCTTTATCTTCCTCTTTATCTTCCTCTTTATCTTCCTCTTTATCTTCTGCTCCGTCTTCCTTCCGCTTCTGCTCATCCTCCTTCTCCTCCTCTTCTACCTTCTCCTCATTATTGTCCTCTACTTGAGCTTCTTCTTCCTCCTCCGCTATAATTTCATTATCATCTGCCACTTCAATTATTGATAGTAGTGTCTCACTACTAATAACATCTTCTTGAAACGCAGATTCGACAATAGGTGCATCAACATGCGATCTGGCTTTAGTTTTGAATACTGCTGACCACTTATCTTTATCTCTTTTGATATTTGGATATGAAGTATAATAAACTTGTTCAACTTGATAAGCCAACACAAATGTATCATATTTCGGAAATTTTCTGCTTCGATTAACATCCACAAGTTTATAATCCTTATGTATTTGCATTCCTTTTTCAGAATTATCTATCCAATCACATTTGAATAAAATAACATTATATGTGCTTTTTTCGCCTGTGTACGACAATTCAACAACTTCGTTGAGTGTTCCATAGTAGTCAGCTCCCTCAGTCGAACTTACACATACTCCCTTATTAAGTGTAGATTTTTCCAAATCTAACCCATCTTTGAAAGTGCGAAATTTGTATCCGTTAATGAAATAACGTTTCCATGTTCGCACCCTTTTCGAAGGACCTTGTGCTAAGGCTATGAGAACTGGATCTTTTAAGTTGTTTACCTATCATTGTTAAATTATTAACAAATTATAATACCTTCAGGTATTAAAAAAATTGAAAAAAAAAGAGTAATCTGGTGTTAGTATGTAGTATGTACTTACTTGTCCTCTAAACCATTGGGGAAATCTTGTGTCAAATTTGTTCCAAATATCCTCGGCTGTGAGAAATTGGGGATATTCTGTTTTGATATAATTTTCAAACATCCTATATTCATTATAAAAAATGTCGAATTAAGTAATAGTTTTTACATGCATGTTGTTATAATTAATTATTAATAATTAAAGTTTCAAAGGACGATTTTTTTACTTACCCTTCGTTATGCTTCAATTCTTCTAAATCACAGTTAGATAAAACATATAAGTGTGCACGCTCATATTCGTTGTCTTCTAAAAATCTTTCACGACACTTTCCAGAACAAATTCCCCCGTGATCTTGAAAAATCTCGGGTCAGGTAGAATACGTAGGCTCTTTCGAGCGTACGTCGAGATCCTTGGCTTTTGTGTCCACGTTCTCTTCAAAATAAAAGGAACAGAAATTGGCAATTTCTTCAAGCAAATACGCGTTGCATATAGAACCTTCAACACGCGCTTTATTTCCACTCTTTTTTTTCAAATGATTTAAGAACCTATAAAAAACTTGGATAAGATAGACTGAAATAATTAAAGTTAAAATTGGATAATTGTGGAATTAATTACCTCTCAAACGGATACATCCACCTATATTGCACTGGACCACCCATTTTCAGTTCATACGGCAAATGAATTGGTAAATGCTCCATTGAGTTAAAAAAAGATGGTGGAAATATCTTCTCTAACTTGCAAATGATTTCGGCAATGTTGTTCTCGCGAGTAGTTATTTTTTCAACTTGTATCGATGAAGTACACAAATCTCTGAAAAATTGGCTAAGCTCAGTTATAGCATTCCACTCATTCTTCGGAAGAAGGTGCCTTAAAGCCACTGGAAGTAAACGCTCCATAAACACGTGACAATCATGACTTTTCAATCCATGTAGTTTCAACTCGTGTTTATCAACACATCTTTTCAGATCTGAAGCATAACCGTCCGGAAATCTCAAATTGGATATCCAATCACACAACACCTTCTTTTGTTCTTTATTCAAAATGAATGAATCCATTTTTCGCTGTTTAGAACAAACGGTCAACATGTCCTCTTGTGCTTGTGGGGTAAACTTTGTCTTGTTTTTCACATTCATCACCGTGTGAATCAGTTGCTCGAAAACGTTTTTCTCGATATGCATTACATCAAGGTTATGACGAATTAATAGTGTTCTCCAATAAGGAAGTTCCCAAAAAATGCTTTGTTTCCACCACCCAACTCGAGAAACTTTTAACGAGTCCAATTCAGCTTTACTTGCATCCACAACTTTGGGAAAATGCTTCACACAATCCCACACTTCTTCACTCGTTAATCTCGTAGCAGCAAAATCTTTCTCTACTCGTCCTTTTCGAAAATTAACTTTATCTTTGCGGAAAACATGATCAGGTTGTAAAAACTGTCTATGACAATCAAACCAACTCCATTTTCTACTTTTATAAAGCCAAAACGACTTAGTCTCCTTCTCCATACAATATGGACACGCATGTTCACCAGCAGTTGACCAACCCGATAACATGCCGTAAGCAGGAAAAGTCATTGATAGTCCATAATAGTACGACTCTAAGATCAAAGTTCTGCTTTCTAGAGACGTCGTATGTGTACAACCCTGTCTCCCACAACTGCTTCAACTCGCGAATTAACGGTTGTAAATAAACGTCAAGAAATTTTTTGGGACTGTTCGGACCGGGTATAAGTAATGATAGAAACATAAACTGTCTTTTCATACATAGCCAGGGTGGTAAATTGTATGGAGTGAGCATTACCGGCCAGCAGGAGTACGACTTTCCGTATTGACCGAAAGGTGCGAAACCATCAGTACAAAGACCAAGTCGAACATTTCGAGGCTCACTTGCAAAAGAAGGATGTATGCGATCAAAATGTTTCCAAGCCTCGCCGTCACTTGGATGAGACATTATCCCGCTGACACGTGGATTTTCATGATGCCACCGCATCTCTGCCGCAATTAGTTTTGTGGCATAAAGTCGTTGCAAACGCGGTCCTATTGGGAAATAAGTTAAAATATTTTTCCCAACCCTTTTGCCATTTGCATTCTTTTGTTTTTTATATCGATCTCTACCACATTTTCTACACTTATCGAGAAGACTATCATCATCCCAAAACAACATACATCCTATTTCACACGCATCTATCTTTTCATAAGGCAGTTGAAGAGCTTTAAGAATATTTTTGGTTTCATAGAAGTTACGCGTCATAACATGATTTTCAGGAATAATGTCCCCTATAAATGACGCGATACCATCTACACATTTGTGGGGTAAATTGTATTCACATTTCAAAGTTACCAACCGGGAAGCTGACTGCAATAGAGAGATACGACTCCCCTCATACACCGATTTATTGGCATGTTCCAACATTTTGAAAAAGGCTAGTACATTAGGATTTGGAGATTCATCAACCACTTCGGCGTCAACATTTTCCATTATAATCTCATTAATGTTGTCGCGCAACGCATCCTCCACCATATCCCTATAGGGATTGTCAGACCTCTCCTCAACGGGAAAATTTTCACCATGGCACACCCAATCATAATAGTCATCGCAAAAGCCCCAAAGCCCTAGGTGTTTTCGTACTTCTTGTTCGACTAAAAATTTGCGATTTCTACACTTTACACATGGGCACCTAATTTCCTTACATCTACCGTAATCTTCTTGATTCTTAACATAATTAATGAATTCATTAACGCCCATTACAAACTCCTGCCTTAATTTTTTATTACAATCCAATCTTTCATACATCCATGCCCGTTGTACTCTTTTCATTTCAAATCTACATACACGTTTATAATTATTATTATCGACTTAAATAAATATTCAAAACAATAACAACAAGAACTAAAAGTTTACTAATAGCAACAATAACAACAATAACTACTAATACACATCATATTACACAAACAACAAACAACAAACAACAAACAACAAACAACAAACAACAAACAACAAACAACAAACAACAAACAACCTCCAACCTCCAACCTCCAACCTCCAACCTCCAACCTCCAACAACAACAACAACAACAACAACAACAACAACAACTCCAACCTCCAACAACAACAACAACAACAACAACAACAACAACAACAACAACAACAACAACAACAACAACATCTTCCACCTGCAAAAAAAAAATAATATTCGAGTTCATGGGGTCCTTATCTCTCCAACCTAAACCCATCTTTGAATCTTTCATACCATTAGTAAATACTAATCATTTGATTAATTGTTATGAGACGAAAATTCGGCAGCAATTCCCTACAGTTCTCCAAATACACAATGTTGAATGACTTGTCACTCTCCATATGTATTCAGAGAACATTAAAGAAACTGTCAACCAAACTTAATCGTCAAATAACAATTAAAAAAATGATTAGTATTTACCACCTAAATGGCATTAAAGATTCAAAGACAGTCCCAAAACGGGGACTATTCAAGAATTACACCTAATGTATAACTCTTAAACGGGTACTAGGTCTACCATATATGAACAAAAAAAAATTATAGCCTAATTAATCATAAGAACGCAAACATAAACATAAAAATAAACACAATTAAACTTAAACATAAACATATATACCACACTAATCAAAATTAAACAAAAAAAACTTGGAAATATACTTAATAATAACTAAACTTAAATCAAAACAAAAAATTAATTTAAACCAATATAAGTTATACTTACTAATAATTATAATTAAACTATTTAACTTAATATAATAATTAAATTGATTTAATTAGGGACGGGGCGGGGGACGGCAGCGGCATAGTAGGTTACACTTCATACACCGGCAGCGGCAGAGGGGAGGGAGTCGGCCGGCCGCCCGTCGGATCTGGGTAGGGACGACGAAAATTACAGGGGCAGGGCAAAGGACAGGGGGAAGGGGAAAGGGGGAAGAAGGGAAAGAGGAAGAGGTAGTCCGGGCCGGTGGTCCGGTGGGTGACGCCGGCCGGTCAGAAATGAGCAATGAGAAGCATGGGAAATGGGGAAAGAGGGAAAGAGGAAGAGAGAGAGAGACGTGGGAAAGAGAGGAGGAAAGATATGAGCGCCGCCCGGTCGTGGTTGTTGTTGTGGTGGTCGTTGTGGTCGTCGCTTTCGTCGTCGTCGTCTTCGACTTAGGTTTTTTTGTGATTTTTCGATTTAATCCGTAAAAGGAAGAAATTGGGGATTTCAGGTATATAATAGATTCTGCGACGGAATTTCCATCGCAATTCCGTCGCGAATACGAAGCCACGTGTCGCCATTTTTTGGTCAAACCTTGGGTCAATATTCTCCTCCTGCGACGGATAATCCGTCGCGATTCCGTCGCAAATTTTAATTTGCGACGGATAATCCGTCGCAGATGTTCGCGCCATGTATAAAGTTGGGCGCCATATGTGAAAAAGTTATGCGACGGATTATCCGTCGCCAGTCCGTCGCAAATTGTTATTTCCGTCGCAAAAGTCGTCGCAACTATGTTTTTGCTACGGATTTCATATCCGTCGCAAAATGTCCGTCGCTAATAAACCCTTTTCTTGTAGTGGGGGAACATTGTGGTAATTGATTGGGATGGCTTTAAGAGGATGCTGAGGAATGATTTTGTTCAAGAGCATATTCGCAGCGAAATGCAGAACAATCACATTTGATTAAATTAAGATGAACGACGAGATGATATTAGAGGAGTACCATAATCAGTGCATGAAGTTGTCCACCTATGTAGCTTATTTAAAGTTGAGTGAAGAGATTCTGGCAGTGCAATTTGAGAAGAGTCTAACCTTAGACATATTGAAGTGCTTACTTGCACCATTACTGAACGAGACTCGAGACGTGAGGGAGGTCTATTTGCGAGCTGGTTATGCTAACAATCTAGCTCAAGTGACTAAGGAAGAAAAAAAGGCTAAGAATAAGAAGCGAAAGGCAGAGACTGTAAGTGAAGGCCAATTGATGACCAAGAAGCCGAGCTACACACCAACTAAAACTTACTGAACTTGAGGGTCTAGTTATAGTAGAGGTGCGACCCAAAATAAATTTTGGGGTCGCGGACCATCTTCTGTCGCACCCTGATGATTTTTAATTGTAATAAAGTAGGATATTGGACATTTGAGTGCAGGTCTCTGGCGGAGAATGAACGTAAGAATGGAAACCAAGGGGGTATCGTACATTAGCACCGAGAATCAAGAGCAATCGCTACTCTGGTCAGTCGGATAATCATCAAAGAGGCCATAACAATAGGTATAAACACAACCGTTTAAACAACAAAAACTACGGAGGAGGGTCTTATCAAAAGACAAATGGGTACAACAATCAGAGTTATAGAGGGGGATCGTACCAGAGGCCAACTAATAGAGGAAATCTGGGTGACAATGCGAAGGCTATTGCTTCGGCTAGCATTGTCCAAGGAAGTGAAAACTCTAGTGGGAAAATCTTTTTGATGGGTAACGAGGTTGTAGAAGAAGATTCGCACGTGTTTTTTGGTATTTGTTTAGTCAATTTTAAACCCTCTTATGTTTTATTTGACTCGGAAACTACCCATTCATTGAATATAGTGACCATGCTAGAACCTTAGAGTAGACTGATTTTGACACAATAAATGATGAAATAGACATACAGTCTAGGAACTCAATAAACTATACTAAACTGTATACGGATATTTTTATCTTGATTAAGGATGTTTTGTTTCCAGTTAACCTAATTGACTTTCCATTGGTGGAATTTGAAATCATATTGGGTATGGATTGGTAGGGAATGAATAGAGCTCAAATTGATTGTTTGTAACAACCCGAAAAGTACCCAATTTTTCTAGTAAAAATATTTACTAACACTTTTCAGTAGACTTAAGGTTTTAAAATAGAAATTTTTGTTCCGAGTCGTATTTTGAAATTCCGCGTTCGTATTTGGAATTTCTGAG
>JAIUZE010008952.1:0-20228 GCA_022085475.1 Heliosperma pusillum | reverse complement strand
AGATATGGTTCGGTCGATGATGAGTCTTACAGAGCTTCCCGACTCGTTTTGGGGATTTGCCATCTTAACCGCAATATTTTCACTAAATCGTAGCCCGACTAAAGCAGCCAATAAAACTCCATATGAGATATGGAAAGGAAAGGTTCCTTATTTGTTGTTTATGAAAATTTGGGGTTGCGAGGCGTTTGTTCATGAGAAGTCTAATGACAAACTCGCACCCAGATCCGACAAATGTTATTTTGTAGGATATCCTAAGGAGACTCGTGGATATTACTTCTACAACCGTCATGAGGACAAAGTGTTTGTGTCGCGTGATGCTGTCTTTCTAGAAAGCGATTTCGTTTCTAAAAGGCAGAGTGGGAGAAAATTCGAACTTGACGAAGTTCGAGAGCCACAAACCGAAAATGAAGTGGAGGAAAACGTTCCCTCCTCGTCTGAAACGGTTATTGTCCCTAGAAGGTCAGGTAGAATTAGTTTTCAACCTGATCGCTACCTCGGATGTATCGAGGGAGATGGTGATTTATTACTTTTTGAAAGTGATGAACCCACAACCTACAAGTCGGCCGTTTCTAGTCCCAACTCCACGCATTGGCTTGAGGCCATGCAATCCGAAATGGATTCTATGTACGAAACTCAAGTATGGGACTTGGTAGACTTACCTGAGAAGGTGCGACCTCTTCAGTGCAAGTGGATCTACAAGATCAAGAATGGCATAGATGGACATAATGATATCTACAAAGCTAGATGGGTGGCAAAAGGCTTCACTCAAGTTCATGGTTTACACTATGACGAAACTTTTGCCCCAGTCGCTATGCTTCGATCCATTAGGATTCTCTTAGCGGTTGCCACATTTTATAACTATGAAATTTGGCAAATGGATGTCAAAACCGCCTTCTTGAATGGGATTCTAGAAGAGGAAGTGTACATGACACAACCTGAAGGTTTTGAGGATAAATCCAACCCTAAGAAGGTATGCAAACTTAAGAGATACATTTATGGTCTTAAGCAAGCATCAAGGAGTTGGAATCATCGCTTCGATCATGTAATTAAACAAAATGGATTCACTCGAAGTGTCGAGGAACCATGTTTATACATGAAGTTTAGGGGGAGCAAAGTTACTTTCCTTATCTTGTATGTGGATGACATACTTCTCATTGGGAATGACATACCAATGCTTACTTCTACCAAGGAGTGGCTTGGGAAACATTTCCAGATGACGGATTTGGGAGAGGCACAACGCATTTTGGGTATCCGGATCTATAGAGATAGATCCAAGAGGATACTAGCATTAAGTCAAGAAGCTTATATAGATAAGATTCTTGATCGGTTAAAAATGAAAGACTCTAAGAGAGGCTTTCTTCCAATAGGTCATGGTATCACTCTGAGTAAATCCCAGAGTCCTACCGTCACTGAGGAGATTGAACGCATGAAGTTGATCCCTGATGCTTCAGCAGTTGGGTCAATCATGTATGCTATGATGTGCACTCGCCCTGACGTCGCCTATGCTTTAAGCATGACGAGTCGTTATCAAGCCAATCCAGGTGAGAGCCACTGGATAGCCGTAAAGAACATCCTTAAGTACTTACGAAGGACTAAAGATTCGTTCTTGGTGTTTGGAGGAGAGACTGAGTTGCGTGTAAAGGGTTACACGGACGCTAGTTTCCAAACTGATAGGGATGATTTAAAATCCCAATCCGGCTATGTTTTTATGTTGAATGGAGGAGCCGTTTGCTGGAAAAGCTTCAAGCAAAGCGTGACTGCGGATTCTACAACAGAAGCTGAGTACCTCGCGGCATCAGAGGCTGCAAAGGAAGCTGTGTGGATTCGGCAGTTCTTGGAAGGACTAGGAGTAGTCCCTACTGCCACAGATCCCATCACGATGTATTGTGATAACAGGGGGGCTATCTTTCAAGCAAAGGAGCCCAAGTCTAGTAACAAGTCTAGACATGTACTTAGGAAATACCATGTAATTAGAGATTACGTGGAGAGGAAGGAAATAGATGTATGTAAGGTGGGGACAGACGATAACATCGCTGATCCTCTAACCAAGCCTCTTACAAAGGCTAAACATGACAGTCATGTCGTCTCGATGGGATTAAGACGAGTTCCTGAATTCCTCTAGATTATGTGATATGTAATAATTGAATGTTGTATCAATGTTTACATATATGATAATTGCATTCATTGTTCGAGTTTTATATGAGCTCTTTTATTTAGTATTGACTAAATTTTATTACCTTGTTTTGTCCGAATTGGTTATAAGATAGGTTGAACTCAATTCAAGTGAACATGATGAACTTAGTAATTGTCCCTAGTCATTTGCATAAGGTGACGTCTCGAAATGACTAGATTGTAAGTCGATCGATGGTTGGTTAAGCACCATGGGGTCATGGGGATGACTGATCGTTTACATAGACAGACTGTAGAGACACTCTGTCGGACAGTGACCATGATAGAGTCCCTTATCAAAATTGTTGAAGCCTGGTCGTGGCGGGGATTTCTATTATATTCCTATGAGTCGATTCTTTAGACTCTTTAGACTGGCGACCATTTACCTGAGTCGGTGTATTTTCCGATTGACTTTGGTTTTTGTCCTAGGTCGTGCCGTGAAAGGAGGCCGATGGGCATCTACTGGGTCATGGTGATTTGCATTATACAGTGTAAGTTGGGTCAACAGGAATTGTCCCCCCACGTTGGGTATTAACATCTTCGGGCCACTCGAGGAGTAGTGACTGGAAATGCGTGGCCACGCTCGGAAGAGATCTATGGTAGATTTTCCGGTCAGACAGTTACTCTCCAGATCGAGAACACCACTCAATTTATTTTTCCAATCGCAAGTGCGACCTGAAAGACACCTTGCGATGAGTGGGAGGATGTGACGCTAAAGTGACAAGAGAATTGGTAGCACACAACTTGTCGAGACAAGTGGGAGATATTGTGGGAGTAGGAATCCTCCGCAATAGTGTGACTACATGCACAACTTGTATCGGACAAGTGGGAGATTGTTGGAGCAAGTGTCCTCCACAATAGTGCATTTATATTATAAATCTCATTTTGGAATATTAGTGGGATGACTAGTATTTTGATACTCCACGTCAGTTGATTAACGTAAATCGATAACGGTCAGCTGACTAGAGTTAGACGTTATTGTCGTATGACGGCGGTAATCAACTGACCCCTTTCGGTCACCCCTATAGGATGAGACCCAAACAGAAATCTAATTATTTGTATACGATACATATTAATTAGTACTTTTATATATATATTTGATATATGTTTAGTTACGAGAGTTATTTATTGGAAATTGAGTTACGAACTCATTCCGGATAAGTTTATTAGTCAATTATACGATAATTGACTGAATAAATTTTACGTCTTATTTTAATACGATTAAATAAGATTTAATTTAATGATTAATAGTTAACTCATTAAATTAGTTGAGGTTATGCATATAATTTGAGGTAGAGGTGATTAGTTAATTATATTTACAAGGAGTTGTAAAATAAACTAACTAGGCATTGTGGGACCCATTATATATTGATATAATGATAAAATATCACTTAAAAGTTAAGTGTATATTATTTATTGATTTGAGTCATATAATTGTTATATGATCAAATTAACTCTTAATTATACAAGATAATTAATCATATGATTATAAGTATTTGTGGGACAAATATCAAAAATCAAAATGGACCACATGACACTAGTGGGTGCCGAAAATTGGTAGTGTACAACATGATGATTGTTGTTTCTTGTATTACACTACATCTTGTTATCATGTCATGTTTATGACACATGATCATAACCTTACTCACATCTACACTCAACCAATTTGCATGGGATTATTTTAAGCAAAAATAAGAGGCCACATAGGCCATGATGGCCGGACCATAGTGTCCTTAAAAGGACAACTTTGTTGTTCATTTTGCTTGCTTGTTCATTCTTATTTTGTGCTTATCTCACTAAAATCCTCATCTCTCTAAAAACCTCTCAAATACTAATATTTTCCTATTACTAGAGTAGTAATAAAATCTAATATTAGTTCATCTTTTCACTTGTGTTTTCTAGTCAAAAACTAAGTGATAAGTTTGGGTTCTCTCTTGGGTGCATCTAAAAGGAGGTCTTCTAGTTTGAAGATTACAAGGAGGATCATCTATTTCTTTCTAGCACAAGAACAACAAGAAAGGTGTTTCTTGTTGTGCCCATATAAACCGAAATTTCCCAATGTAAGGACATTTCTTCTTACTTTTTATTATGCATTTTAATTTGCATGCATGTTACATAGATCTTTATTAAACACTAAATTAACAAGTAATTTAGTAACTAATTAGAGGAGTCTAATTAGGGTCTATGAACTTTCAAATGTCCTGGCTGGCACTGCTTGTGTTGTTGCTATTGCTTCTTGATCATGATCTCCTGAGGGTGTTGTTGCTGGAATATGGGTTGCTTGGGCATGGTTATCTTTGGGTTTTGCTGAAAGTTCTGTTGTTTGGACATGGTTAGTCTGGGCATGATTGATCTAAACATGGCTTGCTGTCTGATTATGGTTCTTAAAGTTTGTTGGTCCCCTAGCTCTTGCTTCAACGTGAGTAGGTTCATATCAAAACTCACTATGATTTAGGAACCTATTTTCAAAAAGCTAAAGAAAACAGATCATACCATGTGGGATGATGATTGCCAAAAGGCATTCGACATAATGCATCCCCAAGGAGATCAACCTCTTGGTTTATATCTCACAGTCACTGAAACGGCCATGGGGCTATGCGCGCATAAACTGTTGGGAAAGAAGAAAGATGAAAGTTCATAGACCCTAATTAGACTCCTCTAATTAGTTACTAAATTACTTCTTAATTTAGTGTTTAATAAAGATCTATGTAACATGCATGCAAATTAAAATGCATAATAAAAATAAGAAGAAATTTCCTTACATTGAGAAATTTCGGTTTATATTGGCACAACAAGAAACACCTTTCTTGTTGATCTTGAGCTATAAAGAAATAGATGATCCTCCTTGTAATCTTCAAGTTAGAAGATCTCCTTCAAGATGCACCCAAGAGAAAACCCAAACTAATCACTTAGTTTTTGACTAGAAAACACAAGTGGTAATAAGAACTAATATTAGATTTATTACTACTCTAGTAATAGGAAAAATATTAGTGTTTTAGAGTTTTTTAGAGAGATGAGGATTTTAGAGTGATAAACATGCAAAATAAGAATGAACTAGTGTACTAAATGAACAACAATTTTGTCCATATAAAGGACACATGGTCCGGCCAAGGAGAGCCTTAGTGGCCTCTTATTTTGCTTAAAATAATCTCATGCAAACTAGTTGAGTGTAAGAATGAATAAGAACATGATCATGTGTCATAAACATGACATGATCACATGTTGTAGTGTGATACAAGAAACAACAACCATCATGTTATTCCACTACATGATTTCGGCCCCCACTAGTGTCATGTGGTCCATTTTGATTTTTAATATTTGTCCCACAAATACTTATAATCATATGCTTAATTATCTTGTATAATTAAGGGTTAATTTGATCATATAACAATTATATGACTCAAATTAATAAATAATATACACTTAACTTTTAAGTGATATTTTATCGTAATATCAATATATAATGGGTCCCACAATGCCTAGTTAGTTTATTTTACAAATCCTTGTAAATATAATTAACTAATCACCTCTACCTCATAGTATATGCATAACCTCAACTAATTTAATGAATTAACTATTAATCACTAAATTAAATCTTATTCAATCGTATTAAAATAAGACGTAAAATTTATTCAGTCAATGATCGTATAATTGACTAATAAACTTATCCGGAATAAGTTCGTAACTCAATTTCCAATAACTAACTCTCGTAACTAAACATATATCAAATATATATGTAAAGTACTAATTAATATGTATCGTATACAAAAAATTAGATTTCTGTTTAGGTCTCATCCTATAGGTGTGACCGAAAGGGGTCAGTTGATTACCGCCGTCATACGACAATAACGTATAACTCTAGTCAGCTGACCGTTATCGATTTACGTTAATCAACTAACGGGGAGTATCAAAATACTAGTCATCCCACTAATATTCCAAAATGAGATTTATAATATAAATGCACTATTGTGGAGGACACTTGCTCCAACAATCTCCCACTTGTCCGATACAAGTTGTGCATGTAGCCACACTATTGCGGAGGACGCCTACTCCCACAATATCTCCCACTTGTCTCGACAAGTTGTGTGCTACCAATTCTCTTGTCACTTTTGTTTCACATCCTCCCACTCATCGCAAGGTGTCTTTCAGGTCGCACTTGCGATTGGAAAAATACATTGAGTGGTTTTCTCGATCTGGAGAGTAAGTGTCTGACCGGAAAATCTACCATAGATCTCATCCGAGCGTGGCCACGCATTTCCAGTCACTGCTAATCGAGTGGCCCGAAGATGTTAATACCCAACGTGAATGGACAATTCCTGTTGACCCAACTTACACTGTATAATGCAGATCACCATGACCCAGTAGATGCCCATCGGCCTCCTTTCACGGCACGACCTAGGACAAAAACCAAAGTCAATCGGAAATTACACCGACTCAGGTAAATGGTCGCCAGTCTAAAGAATCGACTCATAGGAGTATAATAGAAATCCCCGCCACGACCAGGCTTCAACAATTTTGATAACGGCATGTATCATGTTCACTGTCCGATAGAGTGTCTCTACAGTCTGTCTATGTAAACGATCAGTCATCCCCATGACCCTATGGTGCTGAACCAACCATCGATCGACTTACAATCTAGTCATTTCGAGACGTCACCTTATGCAAATGACTAGGGACAATTACTAAGTTCATCATGTTCACTTGAATTGAGTTCAACCTTTCTTATAACCAATTCGAACAAAACAAAGTAATAAAATTTAGTCAATACTAAATAAAAGAGCTCATATAAAACTCGAACAATGAATGAAATTATCATATATGTAAACATTGATACAACATTCAATTATTACATATCACATAATCTAGAGGAATTCAGGAACTCACCTTAATCCCATCGAGATGACATGACTATCATGTTTAGCCTTTGTAAGAGGCTTGGTTAGAGGATCAGCGATGTTATCGTCTGTCCCAACCTTACATACATCTATTTCCTTCCTCTCCACGTAATCTCTAATTACATGGTATTTCCTAAGTACATGTCTAGACTTGTTACTAGACTTGGGCTCCTTTGCTTGAAAGATAGCCCCACTGTTATCACAATACATCGTGATGGGATCTGTGGCAGTAGGGACTACTCCTAGTCCTTCCAAGAACTGCCGAATCCACACAGCTTCCTTTGCAGCCTCTGATGCCGCGAGGTACTCAGCTTTTGTTGTAGAATCCGCAGTCACGCTTTGCTTGAAGCTCTTCCAGCAAATGGCTCCTCCATTCAACATAAAGACAAAGCCAGATTGGTATTTTAAATCATCCCTATCAGTTTGGAAACTAGCGTCCGTGTAACCCTTTACACGCAACTCAGTCTCTCCTCCAAACACCAAGAACGAATCTTTAGTCATTCGTAAGTACTTAAGGATGTTCTTTACGGCTATCCAGTGACTCTCACCTGGATTGGCTTGATAACGACTCGTCGTGCTCAAAGCATATGCGATGTCGGGGCGAGTGCACATCATAGCATACATGATTGACCCAACTGCTGAAGCATAAGGGATCAACTTCATGCGTTCAATCTCCTCGGTGACGGTAGGACTCTGGGATTTACTCAGAGTGATACCATGACCTATTGGAAGAAAGCCTCTCTTAGAGTCTTTCATTTTGAACCGATCAAGAATCTTATCTATATAAGCTTCTTGACTTAATGCTTGTATCCTCTTGGATCTATCTCTATAGATCCGGATACCCAAAATGCGTTGTGCCTCTCCCAAATCCTTCATCTGGAAATGTTTCCTAAGCCACTCCTTAGTAGAAGTAAGCATTGGTATGTCATTCCCAATGAGAAGTATGTCATCCACATACAAGTTAAGGAAAGTAACTTTGCTCCCACTAAACTTCATGTATAAACATGGTTCCTCGACACTTCGAGTGAATCCATTTTGTTTAATTACATGATCGAAGCGATGATTCCAACTCCCTGATGCTTGCTTAAGACCATAAATGGATCTCTTAAGTTTGCATACCTTCTTAGGGTTGGATTTATCCTCAAAACCTTCAGGTTGTGTCATGTACACTTCCTCTTCTAGAATCCCATTCAAGAAGGCGGTTTTGACATCCATTTGCCAAATTTCATAGTTATAAAATGCGGCAACCGCTAAGAGAATCCTAATGGATCGAAGCATAGCGACTGGGGCAAAAGTTTCGTCATAGTGTAAACCATGAACTTGAGTGAAGCCTTTTGCCACCAATCTAGCTTTGTAGACATCATTATGTCCATCTATGCTATTCTTGATCTTGTAGATCCACTTGCATTGAAGAGGTCGCACCTTCTCAGGTAAATCTAACAAGTCCCATACTTGATTTTCGTACATAGAATCCATTTCGGATTGCATGGCCTCAAGCCAATGCGTGGAGTCGGGACTAGAAATGGCCGACTTGTAGGTTGTGGGTTCGTCACTTTCAAAAAGTAATAAATCACCATCTCCCTCGATACATCCGAGGTAACGATCAGGTTGATAAAGAAATTCTACCTGACCTTCTAGGGACAATAACCGTTTCAGACGAGGAGGGAACGTTTTCCTCCACTTCATTTTCGGTTTGTGGGTCTCGAACTTTGTCAAGTTTGAATTTTCTCCCACTCTGCCTTTTAGAAACGAAATCGCTTTCTAGAAAGACAGCATCACGAGACACAAATACTTTGTCCTCATGATGGTTGTAGAAGTAATATCCATGTGTTTCCTTAGGATATCCTACAAAAAAAACATTTGTCGGATCTGGGTGCAAGCTTGTCATTAGATTTCTCATGAACAAAAGCCTCGCAACCCCAAATTTTCATAAACGACAAATAAGGAACCTTTCCTTTCCATATTTCATATGGAGTCTTCTTGGCCACTTTAGTCGGGCTACGATTTAGTGAAAATATTGCGGTTAAGATGGCAAATCCCCAAGACGAGTTAGGAAGCTCTGTAAGACTCATCATCGACCGAACCATATCTAATAAAGTTCGGTTTCGCCTTTCAGACACACCATTTAATTGAGGTGTTCCAGGAGGAGTCCATTGTGATACTATACCGCAATCTTTTAGGTGTGAATCAAATTCATAATTTAGATATTCACCACCACGATCGGATTGTAGGGTTTTTATCTTCTTATTCAATTGGTTTTCTACTTCATGTTGAAACTCTTTGAACTTTTCAAAGGCTTCTTTCTTATGCCTCATTAAGTAGACGTATCCATATCTACTCAAATCGTCGGTAAAAGTAATGAAGTACTTGTAACCACCTCTAGCTTGGAGAGTCATTGGGCCACATACATCGGTATGTACAAGGCCTAATACTTCACTTGCTTGTGTCCCTTTTCCCGTAAAAGGAGCACGAGTCATCTTGCCCAAAAGACAAGATTCGCATTCACCATAAGATTCGTAATCAAATGGTTTGAGAAGTTTCGTTGAAACAAGTCTCTTTATGCGTCGTTCGTTTATATGACCTAAACGACAATGCCAAAGGTATGATTGATTAGGTTCACCTAATTTGAGCTTCTTGCTTTCTACATGATATATTTCATTAACATTATCAAGAACATAAATACCTCCAATAGAGATGGCTTTACCATAAAACACATCATTAAAAGAAAATGAACAACTATTGTTCTTGATTACAAATGAGAAACCCTCCGCGTCAAGTACATAAATGGAGATAATGTTCTTAGTCAAGGAGGGTACAAAATAACAATTATTTAAATACAACTCAAGACCACTAGCTAAGGTTAGTACATAAGTTCCTACGGAGACCGCGGCAACTCTTGCTCCATTCCCCATTCGTAGGTCCACATCACCCTTGGCTAGTGCTCGCATGTCCTTCAGCCCCTGCAAGTGATTACAAAGGTGAGAACCACATCCAGTATCAAATACCCAAGTGGAAGTTCAAGCATAGTTAATATATATCATATAGAGAGAATAGAGGATTATACCTGACGGTGTCACACATCCGTCCTTCTTATCCTTCAAATACTTGGGACAATTGCGTTTCCAATGTCCCTTGCCTTTACAATAAAAGCATTTGGCTTCGACGTGCTTCTTAACCTTAGCCTTGGCATTGCTATTAACAATAGCTTTGCCCTTTCCCTTTCCTTGCTTCTTTAATTGAGCCTTGGCTTTTCCCTTCCCTTTTTGAACCCCTAGCTTCAAGTTCTTCAATCTCATTGAAAGAACATAGTTTTGCTCACTCCCACTTGCTTCCATATCCCTTTCGACTTGGGTCAGGAGAGCATGGAGCTCGTGAAATCTCTTATACATGCCATGCATGTTATAGTTTGCCCTAGCTTGGGCAAACTTGGGAGGAAGTGAGTGAAGGATGCTGCCAACCGCTAGCTTCTTAGGAATCTTGACCCCTAGACGATCTAGAGTGTCCACATGTTCCACCATCTTAAGCACATGTGAGCCAACCTTTTGGCCCTTCTTTAGCTTGGCTTCAAAAGGCCGAGTCATAGCATTGTATTGGCGAATCTCGGGTGATTGACAAAAAGCCAACGTCACCCTAGAGAATATCTCGTATGCTCCAACGGTGATGTATTGTTGCTAAAGGCTTGAGGACATCGACCAAATCAAGGCCATCTTGACGTCGTTTGCTACCTTAAGGTACTCCTCATAGGCGGCTTTGGCCGCATTAGTGGCTCTTGGGCCAGGTTCATTGAGAGGTGCCTCGGTCAAGTAGCGTAAAACGTTATCCGATAACGCCGCGCCCTTGATCGTTTGCTCCCACTCGACGAAATTAGTTCCATCGTCTTTTAAGATGCATTTGTCCATTACGGACCTTAGCCATGAGTCTTTTCCTAGTTGAACGGTGTTGTTATTGGTTGCCATTGCGAATTATGAATAACTACAACAAAATTAGGAAATATTAACATTCATTGTTTTAATCAATTTTACTTGCATAAAAAATTTAAACAAGTCACTCATATAATGACCCCTCACGAAATTATATAAGCGATTCCGAGACCCTCATTTTAGACAAAAGATTATGTCATGCAACTTTTATGTAAAAGACAGTGAATCAACTTTTGACTAATTCTACTCCTAGAACTCTCGGTCGACGGATTTCAACTAAACCCATCTCCTAGTCCTAAGATAACGCTTATCTTGTTGAGTCCAACCCAATTTAGGTGTGTGATCGTCTCACCCTACTTACCCGAGGTAAAAAGGTCCACGTTGTGGTTGTCCTAATGAACACGGGGTTCATAGGTGCTTCAATTGGTAAGGCTAAATCTCAATTCCTTTTTAAGTTATGTGAGAGGTCTTGCCAATTTTAGTTATTAATTCCCTATAAGTGAACAAAGTTGGTGAATTTTGAATAACGTTGAATTGACAATCGATAAATAAAATGCATGTTGGTGATTTTGGCATGTGCGGAAAAAAAAGCAAGCAATCAAATTAAATCCTAGTATGGCCACCTAGCTAATCTAATTAACTAGATGATTACAAAATCGGAAACCAACTCCTTGGTCCCTTGCCTCTTCATGGAACACCTTCCAATATGGCACCGTCTTTTGGAACACCGACTTCGGGAATCACCGTCTTCACAATAAATAAATACAAAAGATACAAATGATACATAGAAAATCCTATTATACATTTGATCAAAATAAATCTATTAATTATTACAAATAGGCGATACGAGATCGCAAAAAAATTACAACCGAATCGGTATTCCCTTACATTACGGGTAATACCGATTAAAATAATCTAGGTCAAACTAGGTACAACTTGCAATAAAAATAAATAAATGACATTCATTCATTCAATAATAACAACATAAATAAAAATGTGTAAAATCATGCCAAAATCACCCTCAACACTTGTCATGTTCATTCTAGCTCGGTTTTTACGAATTTTATCGATTTTATCTACTAAAAATCAATAATCAACACTTAAATCGTATTTAAGCTCAAACTAATTATCTAAAATGATTTAGAACTCAAAATTAGTCCCCACTAATTTTATTTGTATTTAATTAGTTCGAATTGATCGCAATTGCTATTTAAAGAGGTTTGCACTTGTTATTGGAGACGTCTGATAACTAGTCCTACACTTACTAACGTTGTTTGATTTTCGATTTCACTATTTCGACATTGCTTTGATTTGGATAACTAGAGTACTCGTTCGCGACGGGCACTCCTGCGATCCGTAAATAAAGTTTCGCACTTACGAACAATTTCCTTAAACCATTTTCGAGATGAACCTCGTTTCATGAATGTTTCCCTTATAAAAGCTTTCGTATTAATTTTGAAAACCGATTCTTGTCCTTGATACTTTTGTTTTCTACTCTCAAGTTTCGAGGACGAAACTTTTTAAAAGTTGGGTGATTGTAACACCCGCAAATGTACCCTATTTTTATATTGAAAATATTATACGGATACTTTTCAGCGAAATTTAGTTTTAGTTAGAATTATATTTCCCGTGTCGAATTTAGAATTTCCGAGTTCGTATTTGGATTTTACGCGAGATTTCAAGTGAATCACGTCTTAAGGTGTCTTTGACTTTTGTTGACTTTTTCCACTCACTCTCTACTTATACTAACCCTAACCTAATTCTTCCTCACAACTCAACTCCTTCTTCCTCACTAAGAAAACCCCAAAAGCTTAGTTTCCATTTTGATCCGTCTTAGAATTGTCATAACTCTTTCATTTCTCGCTCAAATTCACGTAAGTTCGTCTTATTCTTCCCCTCTCATCTTCTTCTATCCGTATTGGTAATAAAATTACCGTCTTTCTCGCTTTTCAATTTATCCGTCTTTCTCAAAGGTGAATTATATTCATCTTTTATTATCTAATTGTTGGTGGAGACTAGGAAGACTTAGAAATCGTTTGAAGACGCGTACAGGTAACGGTGAAGGGTTACTCGATATCATTTACGTGTTTTATGTGTTTTCTATGTTAGTAATCGTATTTAGAATAGGATTAGTAATCATAGGAATCGTGTTGTTGATGATGGTTGTTGTTAGTTGTTAATTGATATGAGAATTGATGGTTTGTGATGGTAAATGAGGATTTTTGTTGTTGATAACATGTTGGGATTTGTTCGTGCCTGAGTCCAGCGAAGGACGCTGGCAGCGTCCGGCGCTGGCAGCGTCCGGCGCTGGCAGCGAGTCAGTTTTCCCAAGTCGACTGCAGTTTTCCTGCACTTACCCCTTTTTGTAAAATGATCATATCTCCTTCGTTACTTGCTTGTTTTGGGCTTGTGACATCCCGTTGGAACCTTAAGAGGATACGCTATCACCTCCATTTAGAATTTCTGCATTTGCATGTCTAGAACTCTAGTTATGACCGTTTGAAGTGGACCCTTGTTTTAGTTGGTTTCCAAACAACGTTGTTTTGGAGAGGGGATCTATGTTTCTTATTATTATGCTTCATAAACTTGTTCTAATGCTTATGTATCATGTATTGATTCATTTTTATCATAGTTAAATTTATATAATTCCCTATTCTCATGTTTTGTGACGGTTTTTGGTATGTCCCACTTTGAGTCGGTTTTTACAAATGTTACGGTTTGAGCACTATTTTGTTATGTGCTTTGTACTCTCATTCCCTTGGCTACCTCCACGTTCGTAAGGCTGGAATGTCGGAACGGGGATGTATCCTACTGCTTAATTGCATGTGTTAGTGGGCATACGACGACGTTGTTGGGAGGCGAACGCTTTGCGTTGATCGACCCGGCCGTCAAATGTTGTGTACTTGCGAGGTGGTGTTATTTGCATGTAGCGTACCGCTTGTTATGAGGCTCAAGCTCTTTTCCGCCTCTTTCGTGAATTATATCGACCGAATTTGGGGTACTCGGCGTCTTTGATTGACCGAGTCTTGGATGCGAAATGTTTATCGCATGTCGAACCGGAAAATGCGATTTCGGGAGTCTGGCCAGATTTAGATTAGGACCGAATTATTATCGTCGTCCTACCGGGAGGAAATTAGTCCACATATACGAAATGAATTAAATCGTGTATGCGTTCAAGGAAATGCTTATATCGTGGATGCCTTTTAATCATACTTGCCATGTACACGGTGCTAGTGCGTTTCATTTACCGTGAGAGATGTCGTCATTGTGTCGGTGTGTTTGGATGGATGATTACATGAATGATTATATGATTGATCATTGAATGACTTGGCGTGGTTTGTTTGTCGAGTCTCAATCTTATCAAACTTATACCGCTAACGGTGAGATGTAAGCCCTAGTGAGCGTATTCGGTTGCCTAAGAGTGTCTTCCCCGAGTCTTTGTATGACATGATGGATTCGGACTTTTACTTCATATGCTCTTATCATTATATATTGAATTGCCTATCTATTCTTATCGTATCTCACATGTATATATATATATATATGCATGCTTCTACTTTGGTATTTCCTTCTATGTACGTTTGATGTGATATGGCTGGGAGAACCCGGAGTTACTCCCCACTGACTGTGGCGTTCATGTTTTTCATGAATGAACAGGTTGCTTGATTGGATGGCTTTTTGCTTGTGTTATTTTGGGTTCGGGTGTGAGCTAGCGGGCGTGGTCCCTGGATTGAAACACCTCTAGACGATTTTAGCTAGTTGCTAATAACTTTGTTGTTGGATAACATTTTGAGAGACTACGTCTCTTGTAGTATTTTGTATTTGGTTTGTAACATCTGACACTCCTTGTATTTTCTATTGGCATGTAAAAAGTTTTAAAAACACCGTATTTCCGCTATTTAAATCACATGCTTGTATGTTTTATTTCCGCATTCGCGAGGGTTGTCACACAAACGACATCTTTACTTCCAACGGTCCTTGGTAAAGCCATAACAAAATCCATGGAAATAGATTCCCACTTCCATAGCGGAATATCCAAAGGTTGTAGCAATCCACCGGGTCTCTTGTGTTCAATCTTCACTTGTTGGCAAGTAAGACATCTTCCAACATAAGACACAACATCGCCTTTCAAATTCGGCCACCAAAATTGTAGCTTCAAATCTTTATACATCTTATCACCACCGGGGTGAATAGAATAAGGGGAAAGGTGAGCTTCATCAAGAACTCGCTTTCTCAAATCAAGAGCATTAGGCACAAACAAACGGCCATGGAATCGAAGAACACCTTTATCATCAAACTTGAAATCTTTAGCTTTTCCTTCTAGAAGTTTGGCTTGAATAGACTTGTAGGTAAGATCATCAACTTGGCTTTCGCGGATCTCGCGGAGGAAAACAGGTTCGGCAGTCATAGCACCAACATAATCAAATCCATGCTCCACGAATTCCAACCTCAACTTCCGAAACTCAATACAAAGATCAACGGGCAAAACCGACATAGCATTCAAGGAATGAGAAGATTTCCTACTAAGAGCATCGGCAACAACATTAGCCTTCCCTTCATGATACAACAACTCAAAATCATAATCATTCACCAATTCCAACCATCTTCTTTGTCTCATATTCAACTCTTTTTGAGTAAATATGTACTTCAAACTTTTGTGATCGGTGAATATACGACAATGAACACCAATAAGGTAGTGTCTCCACACTTTCAAAGCATGAACAACGGCGGCTAATTCCAAATCATGAGTAGGATAGTTCACTTCATGAACTCTCAACTGCCTCGAAGCATAAGCCACCACTTTCCTACTTTGCATAAGTACACAACCCAATCCCATCTTAGAAGCATCACAATAGACATCAAAGTCTACTCCATCTTCAGGCAAAGTCAACACCGGAGCGGTAGTTAACCTTTTCTTTAACTCTTGAAAAGCGGCTTCACAAGCTTCATTCCATAGGAACTTGGTTTCCTTCTTCAACAACTGAGTCATTGGTCTAGCAAGCTTGGAGAAATCCTTGACAAATCTACGGTAATAACCAGCTAAGCCAAGAAAACTTCGAACTTCTCTAACGTCGGTCGGACTCTTCCATTCAACCACAGCTTCAATCTTCAAAGGATCCACCATTACACCTTCTTTAGAGATTACATGTCCAAGAAAGGACACCTTAGGTAACCAAAATTCACATTTGGAGAATTTGGCAAACCACTTTTGACGACGAAGAACACCCAAAATAGTCCTTAGATGAATAGCATCCTCTTCTTCGGTCTTGGAGAATATAAGGATATCGTCAATGAACACCACCACACACTTGTCAAGATACTCACTAAAAGTGCGGTTCATTTGATCCATAAAAATAGCGGGAGCATTAGTCAATCCAAATGGCATCACCTTGAACTCATAATGACCATACCTTGTACTAAAAGCGGTCTTCGGAATATCGGCATCACGAACAGGAATTTGGTGATAACCGGATCTCAAATCAATCTTGGAAAAAGTAGAAGCACCCTTTAGTTGATCAAACAAAACTTCAATCCTTGGCAAAGATTACCTATTCTTGATGGTAATCCGGTTCAACTCACGGTAATCAATACAAAGTCTCATAGAACCATCTTTCTTTTTCACAAAGAGAACGGGAGCACCCCAAGGCGAGGCACTTGGTCGAATGAAACCCTTCTCAATCATATCATCAAGCTGCTTCCTTAACTCTTTCAACTCGGTTGGAGCCATACGGTAAGGAGCTTTGGCTATTGGTCCGGAACCAGGTACAAGATCAATGGAAAACTCAACATCACGCTCGGGAGGAATCCTGGGCAAGTTTTCGGGGAATACATCTACGAATTCAGAACTATAGGCACATCTTCAATATTTGGCAAAGAGGTAGTTGAAGAAGTCACAATACACAAGTATGCTTGGTGACCCTTTCTTACCATACTCGCCAATTTCATTGCATAAATCAAAGACACACCCTTTCGGGGATGAGATCCCTTATAGGTTATTCTAACTCCTAAAGCACTCTTTAAATAAATCTTTTGATCACAACACTCGAACCTAGCATGGTACAATGCTAACCAATCAATACCTAGAATTATGTCGAACTCTCCTAGAGGAAACTTAAGGAGATTTGCGGGAAAGATAGAACCCGCAATAGATATTGGAACATTAGGATAAAGAGTAGAACAAGAGATAATTTCTCCGGATGGTAAGGATATGGGAGTATCCTCACTAGATGTAGGCTCGATAGATAATTTATTAGCATAAGTCGAATACACAAAGGACATAGAAGCACCGGTATCAAATAGAATAAGACACGGTTGCTCAAAGATTGAGAACATACCCGTAATTATCTCCGGATGAGCATCGGCTTTGGCTCGGCTCATAACAAAGATAGAACCCTTAGGTTTGGCAATAGGAGGGGGTAACTTACGATCGGGGCAATCTTCATAGCTGTGACCACCCTTTTGACAAAAGTAGCAAATATAAGGTCGGTTGGAACAAGACACACCGGGATGGTATGGAAGTCTACAACGGTTACATAAGCGACCTTGAGCTTGAGCTTGAGGAGCATAAGGCCTATGAGCCACATTAGAAGTAGCTCGAGGAATGAAAGGAGCGGGAGCTCTTGCATTTGCATTAGGGGGAGGATTGAATCTCCTCTTGTTAGCATAAGAGTTGGAGGAAGAAGGAGTAAACGGTCTCTTCCCATAGACATTTGGCCTAGGAGTGAAAGAAGGAGAGGGATTATTCATCATAGCTTCATCCCTAATGGCCTTCATGGAGTTCTCGGCCCATAGAGCATCATCATATAAATCCCCAAAGGAAGTAGTATTCCTCCTCACTTTACTTTGAAGTAAAGCACTAAGCTTGTTGCAGTAGTAGAAAGCTCGGTCCTCGTCATCGTTGATAAGCCTTGGAGCAAAATGAGCAAGCTTGTTGAACTCCGTAGTGAAGTTTTGTGCCGACAAGTTACCTTGCTTGAAGTCAATAAATTCCTTGAGCCTTTGTTGCTTTAGCTCCTTGGGATAAAATCGACCTTCCACTAGAGCTTTGAAACAAGCCCAATTGAAATCATCTTCAAGAGTAGCGGTGGCGCTAGTAATCGCCCACCAATTATCTTCTTTCCTTACAAGGAAATGCTTTGCGATCCTCACCTTGTCCTCTTCACGGACTTGGTATAGATCAAATTGCTTCTCCATTTCCCGGAACCATTCAGATAGCTCGGTAGGGTCTGGCTCTCCACCGTAAGGTATAATCTTACTCCTAGCTATTTGACCTTCCACCCAAGCGTAGCCTCCTTGGTGGTTATCTTCTCTACGAAGGGGAACTTGGTTGGCTTGAGCTAAAGCCGCATCTTGTTGATTTTCCAACACTTGCGTAAGAGCTTCTAGCATAACGTTCTCAACTACTCGAGGTCTAACCATCTTTATAAGAAACAAAAATAAAACAAGTTAATCCTAACAATTAGCATAAATAAATAGACTACCAAGAAAAATCCTTAACTTCTACCCATCTCTCATTTATTATTTCAAGGTCAAGTAGTTTAAGTTTAGGGTTCACGTGTGTGCGTCGGGAGCGATAAAAGCTCTGATACCAACTGTGACAACCCTCGCGAATACGGAAATAAAAAATAACAAGCATGTGAATTATAAAGCGGAAAATACGGTGTTTTTAAAACTTTTTACATGCAAGATAGAAATACGAGGAATGTCAATAATTACAAACCAAATACAAAATACTACAAGAGACGTAGTCTCTCAAAATGTTAACAAAAGACAAAGTTATTTAGCAACTAGCTAAGAAACGTCTAGGGGTGAATCATCCAGGTCAACGCCCCCTAGCTCACACCCGAACCCAAAATACCAAGCAAAAAGCCATCCAAATCAAGTAACCTGTTCATCCATGAAAAACATGAACGCCACAATCAGTGGGGAGTAACTCCAGGTTCTCCCAGCCATATCACATTAAACGTACATAAACGGAAATACAAAAGTAGAAGCATGCATATATAGATATACATGTGAAATACGATAAGAATAGATAGGCAATTTAATATAAAATGATAAGAGCATATGAAGTACAATCCGTAACCATCATAATATGGAAAGACTCGGGGATGACACTCTTAGGCAACCATACACTTTCACTAGGGCTTGCATCTCACCGTTAGCGGCATAAGTTTGATAAGATTGAGACTCGACAAACAAACCATGCCAAGTCATCCAATGATCAAGAATTATCAATCATGTAATCATCCATCCAAACATACCAATACATTGACGACATCTCTCACGGTAAATGACACGCACTAGCACCGTGTACATGGCAAGTATGATTAAAATCGCATTCACGGGATAAACATTTCCCTGAACGCATACACGATAAACATTTCATATATGTAGACTAATTTCCTCCGATAGGACGACGATATAAATATCCGATCCTAGTATAAACCTGGCAAGACTCTCGGAATAAACGTGTTCCGATTCGACATGCGATAAACGTTTCGCATCCAAGACTCGGTCAATCATAGACGCCGAGTACCCCAAACTCGGTCGACATTCACGAAAGAGGCGGAAAAGAGCACAAGCGGTACGCTACATGCAGTTGACACCACCTTGCAAGTATACAACATTTGACGGCCGGGTCGATCAACGCAAAGCGTTCGCCTCCCAACAACGTCGTCATATGCCCACTAACACATGCAATTAAGCAGTAAGGATACACTCCCCGTTCCGACATTCCAGCCTTACGAACGTGGAGGTAGCCAAGGGAATGAGAGTAAAAAGCACATAGAAAATTACTGCTCAAACCGTAACATTTTTAAAACCCGACTCAAAGTGGGACATATCAAAAACCGTCACAAAACATGCGATACAAACAAATGAAATATCATGTATTAGAAACATTAATATTTAAAGTCATTACGTAAATTTATACGATAAATGAACCATCGGAAATATTATAAATGAAAACGTAAGTAAGAATTACAAAGAAACTCCAGCAGGGTGCCAGCCGGTCAGGTGGACCGGCTGCCGGTGATAAGTGAATATTTGTATGGTTTTAACCCCCATTGTAGCTCGGTTTTGTATGTCATTTGTGCTTTTTTAAGCCACTTTATGAGCTAATATCGTCTTCTAGGCGAATTCCTGTGTTCTAACCTGTTTTGTAGGGAAAGTGACGTTTCTACGCCCTTTTTCTATATTCCCGAGCATTTGCATAGAACCCGACGATTCGAAGAAGCAAGCT
>JAIUZE010008951.1:76505-99638 GCA_022085475.1 Heliosperma pusillum | reverse complement strand
AAAACTATCTATAAAATCATCTTTTTGTTTTATATTTTGTTTTTCATGTGGGTTGTACTGACAACATTGAACACCACAAAGTGAACTGAATTACATTATATTTGTTTTGGTCCGTAATCGCCTACATGAGCTGATAACTCTGGCAATTATTCTGTGCAGTCGATTGATGGTGGGTTCAACTAGCCATAAGTCAAACAGGTGACTGATCGATCACATATGCGAGTTATAATGATACCTCGCAGGACAATTTTGTGACAACGTTATGGAGTCCTAAATGTTTCAGAACATTATGTGCCCGGTCAGTTGATCGGATCCATATGTTCTAGAGTCGATTTCTGTTTGACTTTGACCTGTCTCTTGAGTTTAAAGGCAGTTTTGGGTGACTTTGGTTTCTTTCTCATGGTCGACCGTAACAGGAGGCTAAGTAGATTTTCACTGGGTCATTTCATACTGCGCTTGTATCTGCAAGATTCGAGTTGAAGAAAATATCCAACCTTTATCAGGATATGATATTTCTCAGGGCCACTAGAGGAGCTGTAACTGACATGCATGGCCATGCTCGAATATAGATTCGTTTATCAGTTAAGTTACTCTCTAGTCGGGGAAACCACTCTTGATACTGATCACTTGTAAACTACGACCTTTGTGAATACGGACTTTGCAAATTGGTTTACATTGAGTGGGAGAAATTTCTTATGGATATGAGAATCGGTTATCGCACATACACTTGTACGGACAAGTGGGAGATTGTTGGAGCCAGTGTCCTCCACATTTAGTGCAATAACATAAATAAATCTCTGTAGGTTCACAGGGTATACTTTGTATAATAATCAGTTGATTAACGTTTATCAATAACGGTTGGCTTGCTAGATAAGTTTGACGTTATTGTCATACAGATGGCGGTGATCAACTGGTCCCTAAAGTCACACCTATAGGATGTGTTTGAGAGATGTGATTATTTGAGAAAATAATCATATTGATGCCCTATTATATGACTAAAAGGTTAGTCAGTGTATTTGACTAAAAGGTTAGTCAATGTGATGATGAGACGATTATTTAATAACGATTAAATAATATAAGCTGAGACGAATTAAAAGTAATTCGTAATTAAATATAATCTGTTGTATTTAATCAGCATATATATAATGTAAGCTTATGCGAATGAAAATGTTAATTCGTAAATTGAATATAAAATGTTATATTGAATTAGAAAATTATAATTATACGGATAATTATAATTAACGTATATATTATACGATTGTCATATTAGATTTTGTCAGACCGGTATTAATGTATCGATTACAAAATGTTGTATGGACAAATTAATACATGACAACACAAATGACATTTATAATAATAATACACATTATATATTAAAGCGAATTTAACCGAAATAAAGTCCATATTCACTCTGGAGTTTTCAGTCAATGGGTAGTTATTTTGAGGAGAAAAACCTCCTCATAAAACCCTAAATTGAGCCGTGAGACAAGAGGAGGAGGAAGGAAAAATTCTAACCCTAATTCATTTCTCACTTGTGCCTCCATCTCTTCACATCACAAGATCAAAAAAAGTTAACAGTAACTTCTGAGAAAAATATTCTAGCAAATTAAAGGGCATTTCTCATTCTATCTTGGGTGCTACGATAAGGAGATATCATTATTTTGATATTGTTCTTAGGCCTTTAAGAAAGGACTAAAGGTTATTTCTAATCTCTCGCTTATTATGCATTTTCGTTTATGACTATTAATCATTTAATCATAATTTCATTATAATCCTGAGTGATTTAAAGGGAAGTATACGGATATTTTCCCACAGTATAGTATCAAGAAACTAATGTCACACTTATGCAATTTGATGTTACATATTCCAGAAGGAGTACCACACTCATAAAACTAAAGACAATGAGACAAGTTTATTGATGTTCCTGGCCTAGGAAGCTCTATAGACCTCAGAATTTTAAGTGGTTTACCAACAAAAATTGGCCAAATCTATTTAGCATAAGGTATGTCAAAAACGGTCAAGACTTGTTCCATGATCTTTGTTTTCAAAAGTAGTAAGTCAAAACAATGTACATGGACATTTTATTTGGGATTCAAATGCAGAAACAATGCAAATCATCATCATTGTTATTCAACTTCACCAAGACTCAACCTAATAAAATAAAAAACAATAAAAAACATGTTTTTGGATTATGTAAATTTTTCAATTTTTATGGTCTTTTTTTCTTTCACACAACGGAAATAAACACACAACATAAATAAAGACTCTCCCCCAAACCTAAATGTCACAGTGTCCTCAGTGCGACGCTAACAGCACATCAATCACACAACAACCAACATAACCAACCTAAAGGACACAACTAACAAAGGGAAAGGGGAAATAACTAAAAGAAAATACAATAAAAGAATGTATAAGGTTAGATAATACCAGCTGTAAAGACATAGCCTCTCCCAAACCAGCTGCAAAATGGGGGGCGTAGTGTCCAGCTATCACTACTTCTCATCAGTCAGGCTCAAGTTCAGGTTTTGTTACCTCGGTAACCTTAGGGGGGTTACCTAAGCTATACACCTTTTGTAACTTGCATTCCACTCCTGTTAGCAGGTTTTCCATCTCAACTACTTCCTTACTCCGTGAGCTTCCAGCTTCAGCAGTGCTGGAAATTAAGGTGAGCTCCAGAGGATCCCAATTCAAACACAAAGAGAGACAGTCATCAACTATCAAATCCACAATATCGACCCTATGACATGTCTCTTCTAGCAGGGGGTTTTTCATTGCATTCTCTAAGTTGAAAGTAATAGTGTCAACCCCCATTGTTAGTGTAAGTCTCCCATTCTTAACATCTATAACTGTCCCCGCAGTATGGAGGAATGGTCGTCCTAAGATGATAGGAATTTGGGTGTCCTCAGTTATATCTAATACGACGAAGTCAACTGGTATGAAAAATTTCCTTATTCTAACCAGTATGTCTTCTAAAATTCCCAAAGGGTGTTTAATAGAACGGTCGGCCATTTGTAAGGTCATGGTTGTATCATTAAGTTGACCCATATTTAGCTTTTTACATATAGAAAACGGCATCACACTAACACTAGCTCATAAATCACATAGGGCATTATCAATAGCTAAACATCCTATATTACAAGGAATAGAAAAACTCCCTAGATCCTTTAGCTTAGGTGGTGATCGGGATTGTAACACAGCACTGCATTACTCAGTAAATGCAACCTTCTCCACTTCATTAAAGGACCGCTTCCTTGTCAATATGTCCTTCATAAATTTTTCATAACCCGGCACTTGAATGATCAACTCACTAAACGGTACACTCACTTGCAAATTCTTGACTACTTCCATAAACCTTCCAAATAGTTTATCGAGCTTGGATTTATGTTGGCGGTGAGGAAAAGGATGTGTAATGGCGATTGACTCGGCTTCTTTTGCTTTTGTAGATGAAGTAAAGGACTTGTCAGTCTGATTAGGGGTTGCTCGATCGAGCAAGGAGTTGCTCGATCGAGTTTGTCAAAACAGGAACTTTTAGAAACTCCTCGAGCATATTTTTTGGATTTTTTAAAGGTTGCTCGATCGAGCAAAAGGATGTTGCTCGATCGAGCATCCTCCTTTTCAAGCACTTTTTCGTTGTTTTCTGAATTTTGACGAGGAACTTCCAAACTTTCATCGTTCTCACCCTCATTCATTTATGGATTTTCCAACCCTCTCGGATGCATGTAAGGTGCACTAATATCATCGATGGGCATCCTCGGGCCTTTGCAATGGATCTCACTCCTAAAAGTAATAGCATTGACTTGTTCATGTGGAGGGTGTCCCTGAGGGGGAAGATTGCCCGGTTGTGTGTGTGGATTTTGAATTGCCAATTGAGCAATTTGAGTATCCACTATCTTGTTATGTGCGAGCAATTGAGAGATGTGAGCATCTTACTTTTTTTGTATCATGAGACTTTGCTGCAACATGGCTTTTAATTCCGCTATATCATTACTTGGAGGTGGTGGAGGTGGAGCTTGTTGAATGTTTTGGCCTCCTTGATTTTGACGGTTATAATTGCCTTGAGAATTGCAATTTTAAGGAATCATATAAGACGAACCTTATTGCTGAGGTGGCGACGGGAAAGGATTAAGAAAATTCTGACTTTGGTAGGAGAAATTTGGATGCTCTCTCGTCCTTTCATTATAAAATTTAGAGTACGGTGTACGTTGCTTAAATGATTGAAAAACAAGTACTTTTTCAACCGTACTCATACACTCTACCGCATTATGCCCCATGGTACCACATCTTTTACAGGTTGACTCTTGTTGAATAATGGCATGGACCATTTGTTTATCTTCCAGAGATTTGGAAGTTTGTAATTCGGCAATTTGAGCAATTATTGCCTCCAACTAAGCTGCAACAGCATTGTCCGAACTTCTGCGCCTCGCATTACCCCTGGGATTGCCATACTCAGCAGTGTGAGTAGCTATCTCATTAATCAACTTCCAAGCATTAGGTTCGGTAGTGTTATTTTGGAATCTTCCATTGGCAGCACAATCCAGCAATGCTCTCTGATCATCATATAACCCGTTGTAAAACTGGTTGCATAGAAACCAAGTATCAAAACCATGATGTGGAACGGATTTGACAAACTTCTTGAAGTGAACCCATGCCTCATTAAAGTTCTCATTGGGACTTTGTTTGAAGCTTGTAATTTGACTTCGGATGGCGTTGGTTTTCAGTGGCGGAAAGTTTCTCTTGTAGAATGCAAGAGCCAGAGAATTCCAATCAGTGATGCCAAGTGCATCCACATCTAACTCACCCAACCAATCTTCTGCCCCGTCTCGTAGCGAAAAGGGGAATAACACCAACTTAATTTGATCTTGCGTTACCCCACCCGTTAAAGGAATAGAGCAACAATAGTTGGTGAAATTTTCCATATGCTTCGCAGGATCCTCAGTGGGGCTTCCTCCAAACATGTTTCGCTCCACCAAAGAGATTTAAGATGGACGAATCTCAAAGGTTCCATTACCCGTAATAGCGAGTTTGAATCCCTTGGGAATAGATCCAATGGTAGGTTTCGAATGGCTAGCTAAAGTAGGAATGGTTGTAGTGGTGGCAGAAATATGTGTATCCTCTTCTAAGGATGGGTTTTCTGCGACAAATTTGGCGTAAACTGTGTCAAGCGTACTCAAGTCTCCCGCTTCTTAAATTTCCTTCAAAAAGTTTCATCTAGCTCGGAGAGTCCTCTCTGGTTCGGAATTGTAGGGTACGAGATCGGACCAGAAACACCTGGGCATAAATGAACACTAAAGAAAAGGATAAGAACGGTCTCAAGGAACTTATGTTCCCTGAGACGAAGAAAAAGACAAACTAAGTAGGAACAAACAGAAAATTATTGCCTCACCGGCAACGGCGCCAAATTTGATAAGGTTAAAGTCGCGTCACCTTACACAAAGTAATCCTATCACTACTAACAAATCGTCAGCGGTAAGTAAGGTATCCAACCCACAGGGAGGCGGTAGTATTCCAATCTGTTAAACAAGGTTCGTCTCTTATAGTATTAATTTCATGGGTTTTTGATTTGTGTTTCTAAACTAATAGCAAACAATAAAAATAAAAGGTTGAAATCAATAAGATTAAAAAGGTCTAGGGTCTCAGGTTCACTAGGATTATTATTCAGGGTTAAGGGTGTAATCAACTATCATGCAATAAAGTTATCTAAGGTCACAAGATCAGTCGATTCAATTATGCTCTTTAGATCTACAATTTAACATGCGATCGCTATCATTAAACGAAATTTATTCAATTATCGTAGCCTATCTTAGTCTTAACCCAGTCGTTGTTAATCCTAATTTACGAGACCAATTAATTAATCCTGGCTTGAAATTAAGCAACTAGATTTAAAAACGATAATCAAACAATAACCATGCTATTGCAATTCAATTAACTAGTCTATCCCTTCTAACAATCATAGATCCCTTTTCAACCCTAGATAAGAATTTAGCTACTCATAATGATATTAATAACAACGATAATAAATAAAGTAAACATAATTAACAACAACGAAAGGATTAACAAAGAATAATTAAACAACTTGAAAGTAACTAATTGAATAACAAAGGATGATTAAAGAATACCGATTACAAGCTTGAAGTATAAATAATAGTCTTGATGAATCAATCCAGTAGCAAAGCAAACAAAACATAAGTTTTAATATTAAAGCGTACCCTAATTGTGAAAGACAAGTTTTCCTTTTATATTGACAATCTAATTAACTAGGTTAAACTAATTTAGGAAAGCCGAAAGTCGTCAAATACTGGGTTGCTCAATCGAGCAAAGGTGAATCTGCTCGATCGAGCATGACGTCATCATGACTCGATCGAGCAGAGTGATGTTGCTCGATCGAGCATCCTTTAGATGGCTCGTTTCTTCGTTTTTCTTCATTTTTTCTCCACCGCTCTCGATTTCCGTGCCTAACCTTCTACGATCTGACTCCACTCTTCTCGATACCAACTCAAAAAGCTATAAATGCATCCAATTTGCATTAAAACATAATAGAAGCGGCATAATCGATATTCTAGCTAAAATAGCATAGAAATAAGCAAGGAAAGACAATAAATCAAGTCTTATGTATCTAAGGGAAGCATAAAGTATGTAAATAAATAATAATCATCAGACACGGAGTCTTTTTATGCATTATAGACGGCCCGTTAGTATGAGTTTCATGCTAACTTAGTCTCCATTGGGTTTGTTGCAATTTCATTCATCCGGGTCAACTTTGAGTAATTTGGGTCAAACAATTTGTATTGAGTCGGTTGTCGTATAGACTTGAGGATTCACCTCTTTCGGGAGCCATGAAGAGGAGTCAACAAGGCCTAACGAGGAGTCAAACCAAAAAGTCAACAAAACTCAACCGAGGTCAAAGTCAAGCCACAAACCCGGGTTTTAATACCCTGTATTCTGAATTCCTGGTACTCGGTCGAGTAGGGGTCTCTCGACCGAGTGGAGTGTGTACTCGGCCAAGTGGAGTGCATTCGGCCGAGTGGGCTATTGTGTCAATTAGGCAGCCTTCTGCCTAGGTGGCACTCGGCCGAGTGTAGTGTGCACTCGACCGAGTGTAGTGAACTCGATCGAGTGTTTTGTGCACCCGACTGAGTACACCGGTCTGACGGGTTTTTATGAATGGTTTTAGATTAAGATTATTAAGGGTTTATAAATATATTTCGTCAGTTAAACTTTCATTAAAAACCCTAAAACGATCTCTTATCTCTCTTAACCCTCTTACATACCTTTAATCATCTCAAGACTCGGAGTTCGATCGCATCTTGTCTTGTGTGTTGATACCATCGGTAAGTAATCTTGTCTATATGTTTAATAATCGTTAGGGGTAGTGTATAACCCTAATTGGATTGGAAAAAAGAGGGATTTGATAGTTATCGGTTGTAATATTAATTGATTGTTTATGGGGAGATTTCATAGAGGAAGAATTCTGATTTGTGATTGATTGCTTGCGGATTTACTTACTGGTAGGGTTTCCCTACGCGGTACTTTTGTATGTTAATTAATGTGTTGAGATGCTTGTTGTTGTGATGGTTGTGTTGATGATGGTGACTGTTGTGACGATGATGATGGTGGTGGTTCGGAATTGGAGTTGGAGCCGCGAGACAAACCACATCCCGAGTTCGCCTCTCGTGGCTCTCCCGTCACGAGAGGGATGTGTACACTAATATTTTGGGTCTCTCGCTACGACGCATAGGGAATTTTGATGTCCGGTGCTGTGGTCTAGAATACATAGGTGGTTTGATATGTCTACTTTTTATATGATTTTACTCCTTACTTTAGCACAATTTGACACGATTATTGTACTTTAATTAGTATATTTAAGAGCTAATTGTGTTATCGAGTGTAAGCTTGTATTTTGTCATGTTTTGTAGATATCAATCACTTGAATGCTATTTCCCATCAGTTTAAGCGAACACCAAAAACACTAAGCTAGTGTAAGCAATATGGATCATGATAGGATGGAATGAGAAGCCCAATAAATGAGAACTGAGTTGATGCATAAAATAAAGTCACAATGGAAGCCCAAGATTTGGAGGCTAACAAACTCACCATAGGATGCTCAACTTTGGATGCTAAGTATGCTAAGTGGTTTGTTTAACAAGAGATTAAAGACGCATTAAGACAAAGATTTGGATTCCTCATACATTTAACCAAGGCTTTTAAGAGAATTTACCCGAATAATCCCGACCCCCGTCAGGATTCCATATCCCCGATTGGGGTTTTACTCTCATAGGTGCTTTACGTTGCGCTCCTATTTTATTATAAATAGGAGCCTGAATCCGTCATTAAGGATTATCTTTTACACATCTTTCTCTCATTCTTAGCAATATTTTCCATACATTTTCCTTAGCTTCAGCACAAAAATTTCTCACTTAATTAGTTTTCATATTTAGTTTCAATATTGTTAAACATTTGGTTCTTACTTTGCTCAATCATTTGGTTACAATTCAATACAATCATTCCTTAATCATTTGGTTCTAGTATTCTTGTTTAAAATTTCAAGTCCCTTTGTTACGGTAATTTCAATCCTTGTTCATTTCATTATTGTATTCTTCATTATCGTATTATTATCATTAGCATTGTTTTATTAGTTTAGCATTTGCATTTCACTAGTGTTAGTTATCATTTAGTACTTTTATAACTTTTGCTATTTCTTTTAACCATGTTTACCACATTTATCATTTTATACGCCATGCATGACTAATATATGAAAATATTAAATTAGGTTGATATAATTAATTAAATTGTTTCTTCCACATGTTTGTATCATCATGATTAATCTTTGTTTAGTGGCCATATTCATCAATTCAGTTCGTTAATTCGTTCTATAAGTCGAGAGGTACGGAATCAGATGAGACTAACCATGTATGGTAGGACAACCTAGTCATAACGAAAATTCTCTAGAACCCGATCTAAGGTTGGTACTAATATCGAGAGGTGAGTGTCTTTAGCCTAAACGAATAACAATGTTATTAATTCCAAGTTTAACATGAGTATAAAACAATTCCATGGTGACCCGACTTCCCTAGGCTCTTTTAATAATTTATTTTACAACATTTTTACTAATCATCAAACAAATCATTAAATTGACCTTGATAGAAGTTTATTCACATCATTTCGTAGCGCAATTCTCGTCTCCTTGTGTTCGACACTCATACTACTTTAATTTGTGTCAAGGAAAATTTATCTTTGATTAGGTGTGCGACATATCCTATCATGGTCATTGCAGGTCAGGTCTGCAACCTGATAATGCTGGGGTTATCACTACGGCGGTAGCCGAGTTGGTAGTATTTGATGATGTAGTTGGTGGTTGGCCAATGGTTACATATTGTTACTATTGTGATCTTATGCGTTAATTGATGTATGATGGTAGTGACCCCGTAATGTTTTCTAAACCTGATGTGATCTATTGGGTTCACCTATTCTGTTGCGCTCGTTTTGAGGATTGATGTGATCACTTCCGACGAGTCTTAGCTTCCGCATTCACTTAGTTTAATATAGACTTTCATTTTATTTATGTTGTTATGAGAATATTGTTTAAGACGGTGTTTTGCCACTACTTTTGGAACAATGTAACCTCCATTTAAACTATTACGTAATAAACATTGTTTTGTTATTTTCTATTTGATATGTACTACCTCGGGCAAACGAGATGGTAACACCCCGATTTACTAAGGAGGTCTTATAAGGCTCTTTGATACATGATGGTGTTACACGGGTCAGCCGAGGTCAAACCCGGGAGGGCAATAAAATTCGACTTAGGAGCTAAATTGAAAAGAAGGGCAAGCATAGAAGGCGATCAACGAAAGTCAAAGTGCGGATTTTGCAAAGGAAAAGACAGCAGCCTGAAACGTTTGTTGTGTCAGGCGACGCAGCTAGTGTCCCACGACGCATCTTAAGTCGTCCAACGCAGCCTGCGTCCTACGCAGTTTCCACGAGTCACAAATTCTGTCTTTTCCTATTTGGAGGCCCAATTCCCGAGACTCCTAGGTTTGCGTAGCTAAGGTATTTAAGGAAAAAAAATTGAGATATTTAGTCTCATCAATCATACTCTTATCTTAACATTTGGTTTTGATAATTTGAATATGGTAATGAAAACTATGAGTCCTAATCTTTCATATTTTGTGTAATTCTACTAAAGTTTCAACCTTTATCTTAGTCTTGTAAGTATTCTACTCTCTACTCTCTTTATTTGTAAAATTTCTAGTTTTGAATGGTTTCATGAATGTTTAGACTTTAAATCTTGGAGATCTTCTATGTCTTTTATTCCATTTGTACTAAGTCTTGCTTAAGTATTTTAATTCTTGTATTTCTTCAGTTGTAACCTTGCATGTTTGTAGATGATTTAATCTATCATCATTGTGAGAAGGAATATGTTGGTGAATGACTACTTATTGATTTAAATGAGTAGAAGTTCATCTTAAGCATTTCCTAGTTATTTCATGCTTTAAATATCCTAACTTTATGTGTAGTATTGGTTTAGAAACTATTAGTTGAGCATATGAATTTTTTTTGTTGTTGGCTTAGACAATAATAAGCAACTTGTATGGTTTATGGTGTATTAATCTTAAAGAGAGAGAGAGAGAGAGAGAGAGAGAGAGAGAGAGAGAGAGAGAGAGAGAGAGAGAGAGAGAGAGAGATTAGGGTTACTTTCATGATTAGGATGGTTGAGACTTTACTTGCTAGTTAGTTTTTTATACAGCCTTCTTTTGGGAAACGACCCCTACTTGCACTATATTACGTTTAGTTGATTTTAATCTAGTGTTTGTTCGGTTTTTAAATAGTTATTTGACCTTTTTATAAGCGGAATTAACGACCCCACAATTTAAGCTTGTCAAACACGGTTGTCCTACCTTCCCTTTTGCATGAACTTTCCTAGCATGCCAAGTAATTCTTCTAGGGATTTGATTTCTTTATGACATTCAGAGTGGTCAACTTCTATATTCTTAGAGGAACTAATTTCACTAAGATTGTCACGAAAGTTTTGAAAACGTTTATTAAGAATAAGGACTACATATTAGTGTTGCTTTTTAATATCAGTTCTTTGAGCCTTGGATTCTTTTAGTTCCCGAGTTAGAGAATCAATTTCCCTCTATTGGTCTGAGACTTTATTATCTTTTGCAGTTGTCTCAGTCTTTAGAAGTGCATTAACTTTTCTCAACTCTAAAGTTATAGCTTCATTAGCTACAACCTTGGCCTCAATATGTTTGATGTTGAGCTTTAACTCCGAGGTTATAGCTTCATTAGCTACAACATTAGATTCAAGAGTTGTGCTCTCAGCATCCACGAATTCGAAAGTTGTGACTGAATTAGGCAAAACGTTAGAGTTCAGCTTCCTTATTTTGGCCTTCAGAAGTTGGTTCTCTTTGGCAATATCAATAATTTGCTCTTTTAGGTCTTTTAACTCAAAATAATCTATCAAAGCACTTTTAGACAATATCTTAACATGCTTCTTAAGATGAATAAAATTTACATCTTCATCTTGACTGTCCGAATCTGATGCTTCTAGTAGACAAAATTCTAATCTTGAGTTGTTGCCATCATCATCACTATCGAAAATTATGTCAAGACTAATGTTGCTTAGACACATATCGTCTTCAGTGTCGAGTTCACCCAGAAAGATGCTAGCATAACTTTCTTGAACTCTTTTATAGTCTTTTCTCTTTTTGTTTTGTCTTTACAATTTTTCCATATGATCAGTCTCTCCCCACTTGAAGCATCCTCTATTAGTAAATAATTACTTTGACTCATTAGACTTCTTATTAAATGACTTATTGTTATTGAAGTTTGACTTTTTTCCTTTAAAGAGAGCCTTTTTTAAACGTCTAGGAAACAAACTAAGAAAGATTCATCTTCACCATCGGATTCACCATCACTAACTTGGAAACCTACACACTTTCCTTTGGTACGTGGATCATCAATTTTATCGAGCAAATGATCATGTGCCATGACTTAACCTATAGTTTCTTGATAGTTGAGAGGAGTAAGGTGTCTAACTTCTTCAATCGCATTGACCTTTGGTTGCCATCTCTTAAAGAGGCTTCTAAGGATGTTTCTTACGATATCCTCAGATTCCAACTTTCTTCAAAGATTTCGAAGTTCATTCGTGATACTTGAAAAACGTACGGACATGCTATTAATAGATTCATTCTATTCCGTTGTGAAGAGTTCATACTTTTGGATAAACACACCAATCCTATGTTTCTTCACAAGAGAAGTACCTTCGTTATCTAGTTAGAGACCGTCCCATATATCCTTTGATTTACTACAAGACGAGAAGCGATCAAGCGCGGTTTCAACCATGCCGTTTTGTACGAACATCATAGCTTTGGAGTTCTTCTCAGCTTTCCGGTAGTCAGCCTCAATATAATCGTCCTCATTTTTTCATAGGTAGTACTACTAGAAGATGCAACCAAACTTTTATTAGGACCGTTTTAGATGGTCTTTCAACACTCCCAATCATGTCCCTTTATGTAGTGTGTCATCACGTTCTTCCAAACACTATAATTCTTCCCATCAAAGATAGGAGCGTTTAGGTGTTTGGAATCCATTTCACACGTAGGCTATAGGAGATAAAATAAAAAAATAAAAAGAATGGATCAGTCTCTATGATGTTAGGCAATTAAGAGCACGAGGCTCTGATACCAATTGAAGTTTGTATTGATCCAAAAGACTCAAGACGGGGGGTGAATTGAGTATAAATAAAGTATGCCTACTTTTTTGATTGTTCGTATATGCGTGTGGTGTGATTTACATAGTGTAAATTTATTGATCAAATTCAACCAAGTTAATTGTAAGTACATGCAAATGTAAACGTCATAAGCAAAAGAAAGAACGTAAGTGACACGAGGGATTTTGAAGTGGTTCAGTTTCACAAGTCAAAACCTACGTCCTCAATTGTTGATGAATTACTTTAGTACCTTTCTACGGATTACCAAATAATTAACCCACTCGTACAACTAACTTTAGTTGTAACTAACGCGAATTTGATGCGAATTCGATACGTCTTTTAGATTATCAAGCATTTAATAGGTCACAACATATTGATTAATAGCTTGGCTGGATTCATTGCTTGTCATTATGTTTATTAATAATTTTCCTTAATAATGTTTACTTAATGTTTATCATTATGTGTAATGATCGCAATTCTTAATAGCTAGGTTCTTGGCTTTCTATTTGCTGCATTGTAAGGCTATATATAGCCAATCAAGTTTGTTTTGTAAAAGATCATCACGAGATAAGAACAAAAGAAATTTCTTTGATTGTCGAGTTTCAATCAGTTCTTTACTATTGTTTGACGCGTTTTCAAACACTACCCCGAAATATAATCAATAGGTCTTGATTATAGTTCACCATTGTTCGAATTATCGGTCTAGTTCGAGCAAATATCCCTTATTTCATTATTGTTCTTTATTCTTTCAATTCGCTTTAGCAAATATTTGTATCATATGGTATCAGAGCTTCGGCCCTTGATTTCCTTAAATCTAGACGATCCAAGGAGTGTTAAGACAGGTTGTTAGTTTAATTTATGATTGCGATTTGAGTTCCAAGGTTAAACTGGAGTAAGGTTTGTTTGAGGGTATAAATCGGTTTTGATCTCTGGAGCACGCTTTTATTAAGTTGTTATTTAAGAAGTGGAAGGAAAAAAAATTACTGGTGCGACATTCAATGTTACGTTCCTCTAAACTCTTATACGATTGATTATCAAGGAGGAGATTGTTATTAATCTTCATTTGACAAATCCATCAATAGTAAGAGACTAAAGAGTTGTGAGCCTAGTACTTTTGGTAAATCGAAAGGGAATCAACTTGGTATTACAACTAAAGTTTTCAGCAACAAGTCCGTCAATGAGAACGCAGTTGAGGGTCAGAATATGGGATGCCATCTTATAGAGGTTTCAGGTTTGCTAGAGAATAGCACAGAAAGGATCCAAGTAAAATCTCATTTGAATTTAGTTGATGTACTAGAAGTTGTTATTTGTGAGAAATTGAGTCAAGGAAAAAATAGGTGCAGAAAGTTCGAGAGATTCGTGGTCAATCCCGGCGGATTACATGATTTCAAGAAACGAGTCGATTCTTTTGAAATAAAGGGAGTATGATACAAAATTTTGCTTAAGCGATTTGACAGATTAAAGAATAATAATGTATTACGGGATATTTGCTTTCAATACCGTCAAGATCTCAAAATAATAGGAAATTTGCTCGAACTAGACGTATAATTCGAACAATGGTGAACTACAACCAAGACCTATTGATTATATTTCGGGTTAATGTTTGAAAACGCGTCAAACAATATCAAGGAACTAATTGAAACTCGACAATCAAAGGAATTTATTTTGATCTTATCTCGTGATGATCTTTTACAAAACAAACTTGATTGGCTATATATAGCCTTACAATGCAACAAATTGAAAGACAAGAGCATAGCTATTAAGAATGGCTATTATTACACATAATGCTAAACATGATTAAGGATAATAATTAAGGATAATTATTATTAAATTTAATCAGAAGCAATGAATCCAGCCAAGTCATTAATCCATATGCTGTGACCCATTAAATGTTTGATCATCCAAAAGACGTATCGAAATTGTCGTTCTTAAGGAGGGAAGACTGTAATACTCCGTATTTCTGAGTACTTGGCACTCAACCGCTGATACGTGTCGTTTGCGCATACAAATTAACAATTTATTTACCTATCTTAACCTCACAAATATAAACATAATAAAGGATAAGTAGGGTCGATCCCACAGAGAGATTGGAAAAACTAATTAACTATCTAGTAATATTTATTAACTAACTTACATATATACTATTATTTACGGCTATTAACATATTTACGATAAAGGGGGGTTTCATATGTGATTTTAATTAACTAACGTAACTAAATGCTAATCTCTAAAAGTGAAGTTGAATACCCGATTAAGCACATATTCACATGGTAATTTTAGCTTGGCAACCGATTCTTGTTTACGCCAACTCTTTAATTTATTTATAGATTAACTGTTAAACTCTACATAACAAGAACTCCCTATCTTCTCTTAATTACAACCGACCTGAACTAAGCCTAGACCGATTCTTAACTAACCGACCGATGTAAATTTGTCACACCCTACTAAAAACCGGATTAGTAGCATTATTGAGCTAAGAAAACATTATTAATCCAATTAACCTTTTAAGTGTCGTCACTACCTACTTGATTAATTGACCAAATATTACTCTTAACCCAAACTAACCCCAATTCGCAGAGATTAATTAAAGTTAGTCGCTACTCGTATTATACAACTCGAACTAAGCCAGAATCCTATAATTAGCATAGTTGGCAATTCCAGACCATAATAAGATAACAAATTAATAAATTGAATTGCAACTTATAATTAAAACGAGAAAAACTTTGGATACAAATAACTGAACGATTAACAATTAAACAACGAACGGTTTAATACTAAAATTAATCAACAAATTCAACCATAAATTAGGTACAAGAAGACGTAAGAAGAACTTATTTTATTGCCCGGAACCAGCAACACAACCATCAGATATCACACCTCTGATCGAACCCGAATGCAACCGTAAGCGGACGTGTACTAAGACTACGTCCGAGAACTACTCTTCTTAAACTTGTGACCCAAATGGTTGAACCGTCACTCATTTCGCTCATCTTTCTCTATTAATTACATGGGTATTTACCTCCATTATTCTGATTACAGAGTCGGGTATTTATACTGATATTTGGCTCAGATTGTGGATATATTTTGGGAAGTATTTGGGATAGATTTTGTAAATACATTATTGTAGGAGATAGAAATTAGGAATTCGACTGATCTTGGCGTAGTTGTAGGTTCCTGGCTTTCTACGTCTTAAGTCTTATGTACTCCTCTTTTATTTATTGTTGACTTCTTGTGTATATCTCTCATCTCACTGTTTCTTTTCATATTGTATTCTTGCCAACTTTGGTTGTCACGTGCAACATAGTTGTATTTCTAGGCCTTCTTTTATCAATCTTCTTTTGTGTAAAATGAAATTGGGCTTTTGACAGTTTATTCACAACTTTTCATATACTTAAGTCCACTTAGTCTTCATACTATCTTCTCCGAAGCATTGCGTTTATAGCCCAGCTTTCGAGTCGAACTCTGTCCCATTTCCTATTAATCCACAATAGTTACAAGTTAAGTCTTTTACGATTTAAATAGTATTGGATTGGTAAAATGCCGGAATTAGCTAATGCATAATAAGTAGCTCAAATAATACGATAGACGGCCATAAAAATATATAAATAGAAGGTATAAATATTAATAAATATCGTCTTATCAGCCGAGTAAAGCTTACTCGACCGAGTAGATTGCGTCCTCAGCCGAGTGGATTGTTGTGGTACACGGCAGGACCACGGAAGGAATGAGGACAAGCGTAGAAATACGCATTCGTGAAGTTGCCACCAATTTTTATGGGAAATTGGAACCGTTTATAGACTTTATGCCATGTCAAGACACAAAGTAATGACATGAACACTAAAAACTCGTTACCCTTAGCATTCTATGTCTAGAATGACTCTCATGGATGCCAATGAACACGGATGTTCACAGAGATGTGGAGTAAGTGGTCAGGGTACGTATTAGGAAGCTCTTTAATAGAACACCTAATCCCGCCCGCCTCGATAGCGGCCTCTACTAATGATTAAGGAAATCGTTCGTATTTGATAAGTTATCGATTGTATGCATGCAATGCAACATCTAACGTTTTAATACTAACATGTGAATTAGACTCTGTCGGTGAACACGTAATTAACACTCAATTATGTCAAAATTGGGAATTTATAATGAGTTATATACGAAAGGCCAAAAAATCTTACAATTACAATAATTAAATGGGATTACAACGAATTACCTGATCCACGTCAGAAATACCTTCAAAACGGAGATTTGAAGAAAAGGAAAAGACTTGAAAACTAAAAGACAGATCTGGTGCAATAATACGATTAATAGTTAATTAATTACGTTATTAAAGCTACGTCAAGGCGAAAACAGAAGTTCAGGGACAGAAGTCAACCCAGAACAGGCGCAGCAACAACTACGTCTTCTAGAAGAGGCGCATCACTTCTTCAGTTGTTCTTGAGTTGAATTCTGACTTTGAAGTCAGAATCGCAAGCTAGTTAATTTTGTTATGTGTATTTACGATGGATTATCGATCTACGACTCAAGTATAAGTGATTTAACATATTAACTACACTGCAATTTACATCAAAAATGAATCCAGAGATTTGATATGATCGAATCGAATCTCTAAAACCCAAATTTGATTCAAAGACGAAAACCCGCTAATATTGAATTATTAGGGATCGAACCCAAGAACAAAACGTTTTACGAAAGATTAATAAAAAAGGAAGGAATAAAATAAGAAAAGGAAAATAAAGACGTAGAAACCAAAGGAAGAGGAAGAAGAGCAGGAGCAGGCAGCCTCTAGAAGAGGCGCAGCAGAAGCAGCGACATTTCGAAGACGCGCTGATGCTTCTGCGTTTCTTCTCGACGTCTAATCACTACTAAAAAGGTTTTATGAAAAAAGGTTTACTTTGAAAAAGGTTTTGATTTGAAATCGATTTGAAATCTATTTCTGACGTGAATCTTACATTAATAAATAAATAAATAATACAAAATAAAAAGACAGGATATACACCCTCAGACTTACATGTTGACGAAACGAGATTAACTAAGTAAACATTTTAGCGATAGCTCGACTCGAATGTATGCAGAAAGTGCCCTTGTTAAAGGACTAAGATTGATTGATTAATTGATTAATTGATTGTGTAGTGGTCAAATTGGTCGATCAATGCAATAACGTGACGGGTACCCAGAAGGATCTGAGTTTACGTAGTCGATTGATCAAGCACGTAGATGTCGATACTTAGAGCAAGGTCTAGAATGCAAAGAGATAAGAGCACTCGCGTGCTTTAAAAGTGAGAACATAGGTCTCCTTGTATAGCCGAAAATACGAATAGTTTGGAAACAACGCAAACTTATCTCAAAAACGGAGAAAACAAGTTGGGGAAGAGGTGCAGCAGGAACTGTGATCCTTTGAAAAGGCGCAGCACCTGGTGTGTAACACCCGCAAATGTACCCTATTTTTATATTCAAAATATTATACGGATACGTTTCAGCGAATTTTAGTTTTAGTCTAGAATTTATTTCCCGTGTCTATTTTAGAAAATCCGATTTTGTTTTCGGACTTTACGCGAGATTCCGAGTAAGTTACGCCTTAAGGCGCTTATGGGTTTTTCCCATATTTTTCCACTCACCCTCCTTATATCTCCCTCAAACCCTAACTCCCTCATTTTCCACTTACTTCTTCTTCTTCATCAAATAACCACCAAAACCTAAGTTCCATACTTGCTCAATCTCAAAATCGTCGCTACTCCTTCGTTACTTGCTCAAATCCGCTAATTTACGTCTTAATCTTTCCCTCTCATCGTCCTCTTTCTTAATTGATAATTAAATTACCGTCTTTCTCACTTTTCAATTTATCCGTCTTTCTCAAAGATCAATTATATTCATCTTTTATTATCTAATTGTAGGTGGAGACTTTCTAGACCCCGACAAAGATTACTATCTAGTGGAGGAAGACTTAGAAATCGATTAAAGACGCAAAAAGGTATCGGTGAAGGGTTAATCGATATCATTACGTGTTTTAATGTGTTTTCAATGTTAGAAATCGTATTTAGAATAAGGTTAGTAATCATAGGAGTTGTGTTGTTGATGATGGTTGTTGTTAGTTGATAATTGATATGAGAATTGATGGTTTGTGATGATAAATGATGATTTTTGTATGTTGATGACAAGACAGAGAATGAAGGAACGCGTGCCTGAGACCAGAACGCTAGCAGCGTTGTGTGAACGCTGGCAGCGTTCCCTGGCGCTGGCAGCTTTTCATGCTGCCAGTTTTTCCCTTGGTTGAGCGACTTGACTTTCGTTGACCCTTTGAATTCTAGTCCCGCCTTGACTTTCCTTGACCCTTTGGACTTGGTCTTCTTGCATTGATGATTTGTTTGTAGCCCACTCGAATTGTCGGGTTTGGGTCTCGGGTCTCGGGTTTGATTTTGACTTTTGTTGACTTCCGTGTTTGACTCTAAAAGTTGACTTTAAATATTAATGTTTCGAATATATGATAATCCCTTCACTTGTATCGCATGTTTTGTGATGGTTTTTAATATGTCCCACTTCGAGTCGGTTTTACAAATGTTACGGTTTGAGCACTAATTTCCTATGTGCTTTGTACTCTCATTCCCTTGGCTACGTCCACGTTCGTAAGGCTGGAATGTCGGAACGGGGAGTGTATCCTTACTGCTTAATTGCATGTGTTAGTGGGCATATGACGACGTTGTTGGGAGGCGAACGCTTTGCGTTGATCGACCCGACCGTCAATTGTTGTATACTTGCGAGGTGGTGTCATTGCATGTAGCGTACCGCTTGTTGTGAGGCTTGTGCTCTCTTCCGCCTCTTTCGTGAAGGTTTACCGAATTTGGGGTACTCGGCGTCTATGATTGACCGAGTCTTGGATGCGCAATGTCATCGCATGTCGAATCGGAAAACGTTTATTCCGAGAGTCTGGTCCGGTTTAGACTAGGACCGTATTATGATCGTCGTCCTACCGGGAAAAAATTAGTCTACATATACGAAATGAATTGTATCGTGTATGCGTTCAGGGAAATGTTTTATCCCGTGGATGCCTTTTAATCATACTTGCATGTACACGGTGCTAGTGCGTGTCATTTACCGTGAGAGATGTCGTCAACATATTGTACGTTTGAATGGATAATTATATGATCGATTACTTGTGATCGTTGGATGACTTGGCATGGTTTGTTTGTCGAGTCTCAATCTTATCAAACTTATGCCGCTAACGGTGAGATGCAAGCCCTAGTGAGTGTATGGTTGCCTAAGAGTGTCATCCCCGAGTCTATCTATCCTATGATGGTTACGGTTTTGTACTTCATGGATCGATATTCTTATGTATTGAATTGTCTATTTATCCTTCTCGTATTTCACATGTATATCTATATATGCATGATTCTACTTTTGTATTTCCGTTTATGTACGTTTAATGTGATATGGCTGGGAGAACCCGGAGTTACTCCCCACTAACTGTTGCGTTCATGTTTTTCATGGATGAAAAAGTTGCTTGATTTGATGGCTTTTTGCTTGTGGTATTTTGGGTTCGGGTGTGAGCTAGCGGGCGTTGGCCTGGATGAATCACCTCTAGACGTTGTTTAGCTAGTTTGCTAATAACTTTGATGTTGGATAGCATTTTGATGAGAGACTACGTCTCTTGTAGTATTTTATATTTTGGTTTGTAATTATTGACATTTCTCGTACCTTTCTAATTGCATGTGAAAAGTTTTAAAAACACCGTATTTTCCGCTATATTAATCACATGCTTGTATGTTTTATTTCCGCATTCGCGAGGGTTGTCACAGTTGGTATCAGAGCCTAAACGCTCCCGACGCACACACGTGAACCCTAAACTTAAATTACTTGACCTTGAAATAATAAATGAGAGATGGGTAGACTTAAGGAGCTAAGGTGGTAGTCTTTGGTGTACTTGATGTTTGTTAGGTTCTAACTTGTTTGTTGATGGTGTTGAGTGATGTTATGTTTTTTGTATCTACCGTCTTGAGGTGGATCATGTGTTACCTAGAAGAAGTATCCTCTACCGAAGATTGAAGATTGAAAAGCCTAATTGAAGTGTATTTCTTCCTCATCGATGATTTCTCTCGTCCTTAATGTATTATGCTCTCTTCCTTCTATCTAAGTGCTTCTTTATCATCTAATGTCTTCTCCCCTTGGAGATTACTCTTGTTACTTCCCTCCTCCTTATCAATTGGTATCCTTACCTTCCTCATGTAACATTTTTGTGGATGCCATACCCATTTGTTTGTGGTATATTATACTTAGTCGGAAGAATTTTAACTTTGTTGGATGTTAGTGTTGGTTAGAATGAATTTGGGATTTGAGGTAAATGGTGCAGATCTAAGTTCTCCCTATATTGATGAATGGTTGTATCTCTGAGTAAGGGTAGTAAGATAAGTTTGATGATTTTAATGCTTAATGTTTGCCATGACTCAAGTGTGAATAGTTCATGGTATTTTATGGTGTAAATTTGATTGTGTAACACCCGCAAATGTACCCTATTTTTATAGTGAAAATATTTTACGGATACTTTTCAGCGAAATTAAGTTTTAATTTTAGAATTTAATTTTCCGAGTCGAATTTAGAATTTTCGAGTTCGTATTTGGATGTTCCGCGAGATTTCAAGTAAATCCCGTGTTAAGTCGTCTTTGACTTTTTATTGACTTTTTCCCTCATACTCCCTAATACTACCTCCTAACCTAATTCATACTCACACAACTCAAACTTACTTCATCACTAAGAAAACCAAAACCCTTGCCTCCATTTTTGATCCAAGCTTAGATTCGTCATAACTCATTCGTTTCTCGCTCAAATTCACGTAAGTTCGTCTTATTCTTCCCCTCTTAGCTTCCTCTATCCGTATTGGTAATAAAATTACCGTCTTTCTCGCTTTTTCAATTTATCCATCTTTCTCAAAGGTGAATTATATTCATTTTTGTCGTCTTTGTTTAGGTGGAGACTTTCTAGACCCCGACAAAGATTACTATCTAGTGGAGGAAGGCTTAGAAATCGTTTAAAGACGCATAAAGGTAACGGTGAAGGGTTACTCGATATCATTTACGTGTTTTTAATGTATTTTCTATGTTAGTAACCGTATTTAGAATAAGATTAGTAATCATAGGAATTGGGTTGTTGATGATAGTTGTTGTTAGTTGATAATTGATATGAGAATTGATGATTTATGATAATAGTTGATGATGGTTGAGTTTAGAACAAAATGGAGTTGTCTTGACCCATGTCACGGTCGTGAAACTCATGTCACGAGCGTGAAATAGTGGCTGACCATATACCCTTGCGTAACAGAGAGTTTCACGGGCGTGAAATACAAGTCACGTTCGTGACTTGTGCAGTTTCACTTCACTGACCCCTTTTCGTAAAATGATCATATCTCCTTCGTTACTTGCTTGTTTTGGGCTATCACCTCTTTTCGTAAAATCATAAGAGGATAAGGTATCACCTCAAGTTGGAATTTCTGCATTTGCATGTCTAGAACTCTATTTATGACCGTTTCAAGTGGACCCTTGTTTTAGTTAGTTTCCAAACTTGTTGTTTTGAGATAAGATCTATCTTTCTTATTCATTATGCTTCCTAAACTTGTTCTAATGCTTATGTATCATGTATTGATTCATTTTTATCATAGTTAAGGTTATATAATTCCCTATTCTCATGTTTTGTGACGGTTTTTGATATGTCCCACTTTGAGTCGGTTTTTACAAATGATACGGTTTGAGCACTATTTTGTCTTGTGCTTTGTACTCTCATTCCCTTGGCTACCTCCACGTTCGTAAGGCGGGAATGTCGGAACGGGGAGGTATCCTACTGCTTAAATGCATGTGTTAGTGGGCATACGACGACGTTGTTGGGAGTTGAACGCTATGCGTTGATCGACACGGCCGTCAAATGTTGTGTACTTGCGAGGTGGTGTTATTTGCATGTAGCGTACCGCTTGTTATGAGGCTTGTGCTCTTTTCTGCCTCTTTCGTGAATGTCGACCGAATTTGGGGTACTCGGTGTCTATGATTGACCGAGTCTTGGATGTGGAACGTCTTACCACATGTCGAATCGGAACACGTCTTATTCCGAGAGTCTGGCCAGGTTTAGACTGGGACCGTATTATTATCGTCGTCCTACCGGGAGGAAATTAGTCTACATATACGAAATGTGATCGTGTATGCGTTCAGGGAAACGTCTTATCCCGTGGATGCCTTTTAATCATACTTGCCATGTACACGGTGCTAGTGCGTTTCATTTACCGTGAGAGATGTTGTCATTGTGTCGGTGTGTTTGGATGGATGATTACATGAATGATTATATGATTGATCATTGAATGACTTGGCATGGTTTGTTTGTCGAGTCTCAATCTTATCCAACTTATACCGCTAACGGTGAGATGTAAGCCCTAGTGAGCGTATTCG
>JAIUZE010008951.1:0-76485 GCA_022085475.1 Heliosperma pusillum | reverse complement strand
CTGAGCGGGCGTTGTCCCTGGAGTTCACCTCTAGACGATAGTAGCTATTTTGGTTAACACTTGTTCTTTGCTAACATTTTAAGAGCCCCCGTCTCTTTATTGTATATTCCGTACTTAGTTGTAATATTTTGACACACCTCGTGTTATATATATATCTTGCATGTTTAAAAGTTTTTAAAAATACCGTAGTTCCGCATATTATTTCACATGCTTGTATGTTTTATATTTCCGCATTCGCGAGGGTTGTCACAACGGTGCTAGTGCATTTCATTTACCGTGAGAGATGTCGTCATTGTGTCGGTGTGTTTGGATGGATGATTACATGAATGATTATATGATTGATCATTGAATGACTTGGCATGGTTTGTTTGTCGAGTCTCAATCTTATTAAACTTATACCGCTAACGATGAGATGTAAGCCCTAGTGAGCGTATTCGACTGCCTAATAGTGTCTTCCCCGAGTCTTTGTATAACATGATGGTTTCGGATTTGTATTCCATATGCTCTTATCATTATATATTGAATTGCCTATCTATCCTTATCGTATTTCACATGTATATCTTTATATGCATGCTTCTATTTTGTATTTCCTTTTATGTACGTTTAAGGTGATATGGCTGGGAGAACCCGGAGTTACTCCCCACTGACTGTGGCGTTCATGTTTTTCATGGATGAACAGGTTGCTTGATTTGGATGGCATTTTGCTTATGAGATTTTGGGTTCGGGTGTGAGCTAGCGGGCGTTGTCCCTGGAAGATTTACCTCTAGACGTTATTTAGCTAGTTTGCTAATCACTTTGACATTGATAACATTTTGAGAGCCTACGTCTCTTGTAGTATTTTATATTTGGTTTGTAATTACTGACATTCCTCGTATTTCTATCTTGCATGTATAAAGGTTTTAAAAACACCGTATTTTCCGCTTTATAATTCACATGCTTGTTATGTCTTTTTTCCGCATTCGCAAGGGTTGTCACAGTTGGTATCAGAGCTTTATCGCTCCCGACGCACACACGTGAACCCTAACTTAAACTACTTGACCTTAAAATAATAAATAAGATTTGGGTAGAAGTTAAGGATTTATTTGGTAGTCTATTTGTTTATGCTAATTGATAGGAGTAACTCAATTTGTTTTTGTTTCTTATGAAGATGGTTAGACCACGAATGGTAGAGAATGTCGTGTTGGAAGCTCTTACTCAAGTATTGAGAAATCAGCAAGATGCAGCTTTAGCTCATGCCAACCAAGTTCCCCCTCGAAGGGAAGATAACCATCAAGGTGGCTACGCATGGGTAGGTGGACAAATAGCTAGAAGTAAGATTGAACCATATGGTGGAGAGTCGGACCCTACGGAGTTATCCGATTGGTTCCGTGAGATGGAGAAGCAGTTCGATCTATACCAAGTCCGAGAAGAGGACAAGGTGAGGATCGCAAAGCACTTCCTTGTGAGGGAAGCTGACAATTGGTGGGCTATCACTAGCGCCACCGCTACTCTCGAAGATGACTTCAACTGGGCTTGTTTCAAAGCTCTAAAGGAAGGTAGATTCTATCATAAAGAGCTTAAGCAACATAGGCTTAAGGAGTTCATTGACTTTAAGCAAGGCAAATTGTCAGCTCATGACTTCACTACGGAGTTCAATAAGCTTGCTCATTTTGCTCCGAGGCTTATCCGAGATGACGAGGACCGAGCCTTCTATTACCGCAACAAGGTGAGTGCCGTTCTTCAAAGTAAAGTGAGAAGGAATACTACTTCCTTTGGGGATCTTTATGATGATGCTTTGTGGGCCGAGAATTCAATGAAGGCTATTAGGGATGAAGCTATGATGAAGAATCCCTCTCCTTTCCCCTCTATCAATCCAAGGTCAAACTTCCATGACAAAAGGCCTTTCACTCCCTCTTCTTCTAATGGCTATGCTATCAAGAGGCGTTTCAATGCTCCCTCAAACTCCAATGCAAGAACACTTGCTCCTTATCACCCTCAAGCTCAAGGATGAATGTGTGACGGTTGTAGGAAACCCGTTCACCCCGGAGTTGGATGCTATGATAGGCCTCTCTTTTGTTTTTTTTGCAAGAAGCCGGGTCATCGCTTTCGTGAATGCCCCGATCGTCAGACTTCCGCACCCGGTGCCAGAGCTAAAGGATCCATTTACGTACTCAGCCAAGCCGAAGCTAATGCTCACTCGGAGATCGTTACTGGTAGGTTCACTTCCTTAGAGCAACCTTGTTTTCCTTTTCCGCCTTCGTCTTTTCCATCATATTGCAGTCTTTTAATGATGCCTCCTAGCGTTCCTTGTATCATATCCGTATTTTTCCTGCTCTCTTGTGAGATGTTTTTCTTATTAGCTAATGTGTGAGGTTGGTAGATGTGTTTTGAAGAACTTTCAAATATGGTAATCACCCTCCCTATTGAGCTAGTTCCATGTTTAGTTGATTATAAGGAATTGAGGATAAACTTAGGGTGAAACTCTCTTGTTGGTTTTTGGACTATGGAGTTTGATGTTGCAATATCATTTTGAGGACCGAGCTAAGCGTAAGGATAGTTGTTGTTGTTGAGGATTATAGTGGTGGCTTTAGACGTTACTTAGGAATTTATTGTCTTTAAATGTTGGACCCTGTCAGGAATGTTTACCTTGTGAAAATTTGATTTGGTGACCAATCTTGAGGAATATTTACATAAGCGAAGACCAGTACGTTTTTAGTTCGATGAGCTAGATGATTTGATTAATTGACGTATCGCCATATGTTTGGCAATATGTATGATTTGGAATTGGTACTCATTCTTTGCTTGAGGCATTGCGATTTGACTTTCGAGGATGAAAAGTCCATTGTAAATTTAGGATAATGAGTTTGAAGTAAATTGAATCAAGGGATTTTTATGGTGAGTCTCTTTTACCTTGTGGTTGTTAGCAATCATGTTTCCCTAGATTTGAAATTTTGGTGGTGGTTTCTAATAAGAGTTTTGATGAAACTAAGAAGATTAGAGTACGTAACGAATCTTTCTTGTGGACTGTTAGTTGTGGAGTCTACCGTGCCGATGGACTTAGGTAAATATATGGGATTTGAATAATTGGGATTTGTTGCTCGAAGTTTCATGTTTATGAAATATTTTTGTAGGAATCTAATGATCGAGAATGTTGAGGATAAATTGCACTCTCTTGAGGACTAGTTTGTTCGTGAAGTTAATGATGTCGAGTTGCGAGCGACGTTTGAATTATCATAGATGAAAGATAGGTTTGGAGTTCATTTCTCTCTTTTCCCTCAAATTGATCCGTACTCCTTATACTACTCCTCAATCCTTCCCCTTTTTGGTCCGTTTTACTCGTTGGACGTGCCTCTTAGTATCGCGATTTGTGATTTCGATGTTCGAGTCGCTCTATGTACGTGTAATGTCTTGTTATTTTGATTTTATCTTTGAGAAAATCTCCAAATTTCCATATTGCTTTCCTAATTTAACTTTTCAAAGAAGTTTAAAGATGGATTTTGTACCCTCTTTTTGGAGAAAATGGATTTCTTTTGCTTTTATATCTGGATTTTGCGTTTGGTTGGATGTTTGGACTTGTTATTAGAGACGTCTGGTGACTAGTCCTGCACTTACTAGCGTTTGTTTAAATTTCGACTTCACTATTTCGTCATTGATTTGATTTTGATAGCTAGAGTTCTCGTCCGCGACGGGTATTCTTGTGATTTGTAAGTAAAGTTTCACACTTATGAAAATTCTCCTTAAACCGTTTTCGAGAAGAACCTCGTTTCATAAATGTTTCCCTTGTAAAAGCTTTCTTGTTAATTTTTAAAACCGATTATTGTCTTTGATACTTTTGTTTTCTACTCTCAAGTTTCGAGGACGAAACTTTTTAAAAGGTGGGGTGATTGTAACACCCGTAAATGTACCCTATTTTTATAGTGAAAATATTTTACGAATACTTTTCAGCGAAATTTAATTTTAATTTAGAATTTAATTTTCCGAGTCGAATTTAGAATTTCTGAGTTCGTATTTGGATTTTCTGCGATATTTCAAGTAAATCCCGTCTTAAGCCGTCTTTGACTTTTATTGACTTTTTCCCTTATACATCTCATACTCCCTTTAACCTATTTCACACAAACACAACTCTAACATTTCTTCTTCTTTAAGAAACCAACCAAAACCCTTGCCTCCATTTTGATCCAAGCTTAGAATCGTCATATCTCATTCGTTTCTCGCTCAAATTCTCGTAAGTTCATCTTATTATTCCCCTCTTAGCTTCCTCTATTCGTATTGGTAATAAAATTACCGTCTTTCTCGCTTTTCAAACTTTCCGTCTTCCTCAAGGTGAAGTAAATTCATCTTTTATTAACTATTTGTAGGTGGTGACCTTCAAGATCCCGACAAAGACTATTTCTTGATTGAAGAGGACCTTGACGCGGAGTAAAGACGCATAAAGGTAACGGTGAAGGGTTACTCGATATCATTTACGTGTTTTACGTGTTTTCTATGCTAGGAATCGTATTTAGAATATGATTAGTGAGCTTATTAATTGTGTTGATGATGATACTTATTGTTTGTTGAGAATTTATATGAGATTTGATGATTTATGATAATATTTGATAATGGTTGAATTTGGATCCTTAGTGAAAATAGTGAATTTCGCGTACTATGGACCCCAGCCGGCCGACCGGCAGCCGGTCAGCCCACCGGCTGGGGTAGTGGCTGTATAATAAATGTGTTACGTAGAAATTTTGGCACATAATTGGTCTCAGTCGGCCGACCGGCAGCCGGTCAGCCGACCGGCTGAGACACCTCTACTTTTCTTCTTGTTTTCCTCATATGCCTTGGTCCCAGCCGGGTGGCCGGCAGCCGGTCCACCTGACCGGCTGGGACATGCTGCTCTTTCACTTGGTTTTTCGTATGATGATTGGTACCAGCCGGGTGGCCGGCAGCCGGTCCACCTGACCAGCTGGCACCTGCTGGAAGGTCCTTGTATTTCTTGTTAACGATTTCATTTATAATATTTTCGATGGTTCATTTATCGTATAAATTTACGTAATGACTTTAAATATTAATGTTTTTAATATATGATATTTCATTCGCTTGTATCGTATGTTTTGTGACGGTTTTTGGTATGTCCCACTTTGAGTCGGTTTTTACAAATGTTACGGTTTGAGCACTATCTTGTTATGTGCTTTGTACTCTCATTCCCTTGGCTACCTCCACGTTCGTAAGGCTGGAATGTCGGAACGGGGATGTATCCTACTGCTTAATTGCATATGTTAGTGGGCATACGACGACGTTGTTGGGAGGTGAACGCTTTGCGTTGATCGACCCGGGCGCCGTCAAATGTTGTGTACTTGCGAGGTGGTGTTATTTGCATGTAGCGTACCGCTTGTTATGATGCTTGTGCTCTTTTCTGCCTCTTTCGTGAATGTCGACCAAATTTGGGGTACTCGGCGTCTATGATTGACCGAGTCTTGGATGTGGAACGTCTTACCACATGTGGAATCGGAACACGTCTTATTCCGAGAGTCTGGCCAGGTTTAGACTAGGACCGTATTATTATCGTCGTCCTACCGAGAGGAAATTAGTCTACATATACGAAATGTAGCATCGTGTATGCGTTCAGGGAAATGTTGTATCCCGTGGATGCCTTTTAATCATACTTGCATGTACACGGTGCTAGTGCGTGGCATTTACCGTGAGAGAGGTCGTCATGTTGGTGTGGTTGTGTTTGGATGGATGATTAAATGAATGATTATATATTGATTCATGGAATGACTTGGCATGGTTTGTTTGTCGAGTCTCCATCTTATCAAACTTATACCGCTAACGGTGAGATGTAAGCCCTAGTGAGCGTATTCGACTGCCTAATAGTGTCTTCCCCGAGTCTTTGTATAACATGATGGTTTCGGATTTGTATTCCATATGCTCTTATCATTATATATTGAATTGCCTATCTATCCTTATCGTATTTCACATGTATATCTTTATATGCATGCTTCTATTTTGTATTTCCTTTTATGTACGTTTAAGGTGATATGGCTGGGAGAACCCGGAGTTACTCCCCACTGACTGTGGCGTTCATGTTTTTCATGAATGAACAGGTTGCTTGATTTGGATGGCATTTTGCTTATGATATTTTTGGTTCGGGTGTGAGCTAGCGGGCGTTGTCCCTGGAAGATTTACCTCTAGACGTTATTTAGCTAGTTTGCTAATCACTTTGACATTGATAACATTTTGAGAGACTACGTCTCTTGTAGTATTTTATATTTGGTTTGTAATTACTGACATTCCTCGTATTTCTATCTTGCATGTATAAAGGTTTTAAAAACACCGTATTTTCCGCTTTATAATTCACATGCTTGTTATGTCTTATTTCCGCATTCGCGAGGGTTGTCACACTTTTATTTTTATTTTTTATATTTTTTTTCATTAATGTAATTCTTTTTTATAAGTGTTATTTCATTGTTTTTTTTGTCAAGCTTAAGTATTTAACACTATCTATATGTCGTCTCTTTCTTGTTTTTCCTTTTTGTGAATACCTGATGTTGTTTCACCTAATTAATGTAAATTAGTATCACAAGTTATTCTTAAAAGTATCACATATTTAGTATGCTTTTGTTCAGATTTGTGTATTACTCGAGTTTTAATTAATAGTTTTTGTAAGTACCTGTTATTGTTTACCTAATTAATGTAAATTAGTATTACACGTTACTCTTAACAGTATTACATGTTACGCATAATATTATCATAGTCTGAATATACCGTCATACATTATATAGTTTAGATAATTTAATTGAATTAGTATCACATGTTATTGTAGATAGTATCACATGTTAAACTTAACAATATAACAATCTGAACTACATTTTACTTTATTATACTTTTTCTTACTAGAACCTATTGCCTCAACCTCGGTTGTAGATGTGTTTCTACTCCACAATGCATACAACCTGCTGATGTTACACTCAAAAGTGACTTGATATAGATAATGACTATGGTCCAAATGTCGTCTTTGTTGTGAACTCTTTTACTTTCTTGATCAAATGAGTCATCACTCATTTATATTTCCCATTTTTATATTTCTGTATTTTATGTTGTCAAGAAGATGGTAATTAAACGACGTTTGTCTCTCCTTTTTGCAGATTTTTCGCTTGCCGAGATTGCTTAAGACTTTTGGGTGTGCACGCTGAAGAGTGCTATACTATAACATTAACGAGCAAATGAACTTCTCATGTAGCCATATAGTACATCATCAATGAGCAAATCATCATTTTTTTTAGCCAATTTTCTTATAAAGACAAAATCTTTACTATTAGATATCTTTCAGAGTGATTACAATTTTGTATTCATTTTTAATTTTTGGTTGGCACTCTATTACTCCTAGATATTAGTTTATTTTTTTTTCTAGGACTCTTTTGCAAAATAATAATAACAACTTTATCAATCAAACTTGTTTTTTTATAGAAAGATGTTACTCTTATAATTTTGATAAAGTAGTACAACTTGTTAGACCAAAAATATCGAAGTAACTCAGTAACAATACCATATTTATATAATGATTTGCCATTTTATTATGTTTTATAACATTTTTAAATCAACAATATGTAGCTTCATAAATATCACGGGATATTGAAAACAATATCACACGTTATAAGAAACAATATCACATGATGTGGTTAACAGTATCACACGATTGGATTAACAGTATCACACTATGCCATTAACAATATTACACAATGAAATTAACAATATCACCATTTACCAATAACAATGTCACAATAATATAGTCTACCTTTTTCATCTTGTTGATAATGAAGTACTAGACTAGTAGATACCTTAACAAAGATTATGTTTATATAAGAAGTTCAAGAAACAATATCACAACAATCAAGACACAATATCATTATTACTCTTGAACAATATCACAAAATACTAGCAGCTATACTAGTTTATGCAACATACATTAGACTACTTATACTACCAATTTTACATCAATCCATTCTCAATAAAAGTTTTCTATAAATATATTCTTAGTAGTCATTTAAGATCCTCCATATAACTTTACTTCTACACCTAGTACTTGCAACACTCTTGTATCGTCTTTTATGTGTCTTGAGCTCTTGTCCATTTTACCAGCATCTTATCTTCCACTCTTGGTACAAGCATGTCTTCTGGGTGGTCACTCATAAATTCAGCCTACAACATTATAAAAAAACCACTGAAAATTTCATAAACAAATTATTTCAATATCTGCATACGCGCCACCACATTCATGTTTATCAATCAACTATACCACTATTTGTTTGTTTTTTCACGCCTTTATATTTGTCTTAGTCCAGTTCCTATGCTCTATGTATGATGATTAAATATCATTGATGTTCACATTCAATATCACATTATACCAGCAACAATATCACATCGTTTTTTTCCTCTGAAAGTAAGAAAACGTTAAATATTTTCTCATTATACATTCAGATTTAACAATGAACCATACAATTATTTGTTTCAATCTTTAACCTATGTTGATTAAGCATCACTAATGTTCACAATCAATTTTACATTATACTAACAACAATATTACAAGTTTTTCCTGTATCATAGTCAACATGTATATCTACATATTCACTAACTAAACAATAACTCTCAATTTCTCAACTATATTGTCAAACAATTTGTTTTCGTAATTTGAAACCCTAGTTTTGAGAATTAAACAAAATAACACCATAGATTTCACAATTAATCAAAAAAGTATATAATAAACAACTACATAAGACAATTAATGATACATAATTAGTTCTATATGCTTATAAAACACCAAAATCTTTCGAAATCATCTATAACTATGATATTTACAAATTTAAAAAGCAGGAACATGAAGTTACCACAAATCCTTCGACAATTAATTCGATATTTTTGTTATTATCGTATTATATTAATCTAATTCAACCTACATATAATAATTTCGAAAAAAATCAACATGAATAATCAATTTAATAGTACATCGATTGTACTAAAATCGCATAAATAAATAAAATGAAAAACGAAACGCACCTGTATGATTTTGGAGAAAACTTAGTGTGATTCTTCAATTGTAGTCAACAAATTACTCTAAAAGTTGAATCCAGTTGAAATCAAAGACTTTTATCAAAATATGTAAGTGTTTTGCATGTGAGATAATGAAACTGATTTTTAGAGAGAGAGAGAGAACAAAGGGTTTTTTCCTGAGAATTATGAGTTTTGTGGGTTATAAATAGGACCTACGTGGCTCAATCTTATAGCTCCATATTTTTCAGATCCAACGGCTGTTATTAGGACTCACGAACTCAAATATTTAGGTGGGCTCACCAGATCTTGCCCCTCTCTCTCTCTCTCTCTCTCTCTCTCTATATATATATATATATATATATATATATATATATATATATATATATATATATATATAGGTTCTTGTGAGTCCACCCTTTTTTTTAAGTTCATGAGTTCTCTACCTAGCCATTGGATGAGAGAGATGGATGGATGATTGTAGAGAGAAAAACACACTTAACACTAATCAATTACCTATGCACTAATTAATTAACTTTCTCTCTCTAGCCTTTAGTTAATCACTTTTGAGCACTTTTGAGTTTCTGAGATTTATGAGTGTAATTTCAGCCCCTATTTCTGTAACTTCAAACTAAAATGTGATTTCGACTATATAAATTTGAATTTATGAAACTTCAAGACAAGTTTATGTGATTTTAGACTTTTTATGAGTGTAACTTCAGTCATTACGAGTGTAACTTCAACCATTATTTATGTAACTTCAAACTAAAATGTGATTTCGACTACATAAATTTGAATTTATGAAACTTCAAGACAAGTTTATGTATTTTAGCCTGTTTATGAGTGTATCTTTAGTCATTACGAGTGTAACTTCAACCATTATTTATGTAACTTCAAACTAAAATGTGATTTCCACTACATAAATTTGAATTTATGAAACTTCAAGACAAATTTATGTGATTTTAGCCTTTTTATGAGTGTAACTTCAGTCATTACGAGTGTCACTTCAACCATTAATTTTGTAACTTCAAACTAAAATTAGATTTTGACTACATAAATTTGAATTTGTGAAACTTCAAGACAAGTTTAAGTGATTTTAGCCTTTTTATGAATGTAACTTCAGTCATTACGAGTGTAACTTCAACCCTTATTTGTGTCACTTTCAACCAAAATGTGATTCTTACCGTATAAATTTGAATTTATGTAACTTTAAGACAAATTTATTTGATTTTACCCTTTTTATAAGTGTAACTTCAGTCATTACGAGTGTAACTTCAACTCTTATTTGTTTAACTTTAACCCAAAATTTGATTTAATTTTAACATTTTTATGAGGTAACATTATCCTTTATTAGTGAAACTTCAATTATTATTTGTGTAACTTTAGTCGTTTATAGTATAACTTTATGCTTTAGTCTTTCCTAGTGTAACGTCAGTCCAAACTAGTGTAACTTCACTCCAAACATATAACTTTAGTCCAAACCTATGTTACTTCAGTCTTTATCCATGTAACTTCAGTTATATAACTCTTAATTGTGTAACTTTAGTCTAAAATAGTCTAACTTTAGATCTGGATATAAATACACCATAAAAAAAAATTAAAAACGAGAAAATAAATAAATAAAAACATAACAAATTTGAAAAAAAAAACAAAAAACATAAAAAAGAAATGTGTAACTTCAGTAAAAAAAAATGTGTAACTTCAGTCATTATATGTGTAACTTGAGTAAAAAACGTGTAACTTCATTCATTATATGTGTAACTTCAGTTACTAAAAGTGTAACTTCAGTCACTATATGTGAAATTTCAGTGAAACAACACTAGTAACCAAAAAAATTGGTGGTTTTTGAGATATGAAAAAGTAAAAAAATTTGAAATATAAAAACGAGATCTAAAAAATAAAAACATAAATTCAAAATAAATAAATAAAAAGAAAAAAGAAAAAATAACATCAACACGATATATGTGTTACTTTAATATACGATATATGTGACTTTAATATATAAGTTGTGTAACTTTAATAGAGAATTTGTGTTACTTTGATATACAATATGTGTTACTTTAGTAGACATACATTTGACGCCTATTTTTTAGATCTAAAAAAATGAAAAAAAAAAAAATCTAAACAAAACACAACACAACAAATCTGAGAAAGGAAAAGGGAGGAGGGTGGTGGAAGAAGAGAGGAGGGCCGCGGGTGGCCGTGGTGGACAGAGGAAGGCCGGAGGTCGGTGGAGAGGAGGGTGAAAGTCCATAGACCTTAATTAGACTCCTCTAATTAAGTTGCTAAATTACTTGTTAATTTAGTATTTAATGATCTATGTAACATGCATGCAAATATAAAGACATTTATATAAGAGAAGAAATTTCCTCACATTGATATGGAAAATATAAGGGCACAACAAGAACTCCTTCTTGTTGTTCTTGAGCTAATAATATGGATGAACACAAGTAATCTCCAAACTAGAAGATCTCCTCTAAGTTGCACCAAGATGAACCCAAATAATGTACTCTTAATATTAACTAGATAATAAGATAGATATTATACTACTAATATTAGAATATATTACTACACTAGTAATACTTAGTAAATATTAGTATTTGAGAGTTTTAGAGAGAAGATGAGTTTTTGAGAGAAGTATGAAAAACAAGCATGAATTGAACAAATGAAATGAACAACCATATTGCCCTTATAAAGGCAATATGGCCGGTCCAAATGATCTTCACAAGGCCCTCATTTTGCTTATTTTAATCACATGCATTAGGGTGGAGTGTTGTAGTATAAGTGATGATTATATTCTACTAGTTATGTCACTTTCACTTGGTGACTTAAGAGTGTAAATAAGAACAACAATCATCACCATGCAACTATCAACATAACCGGCCATTATGGCCTAGTTTGGTCCATTTTGATTTTTTGATATTTGTCTCACAAATACTTATTGATCATATGGTTAATTATCTTGTATAATTAAGTGTTAATTTGATCATATAACAATTATATGACTCGATTAAATAAATAATATGTACTTAACATTTTAAGTAATATTTTACCATTATATCAATATATAATGGGTCCCACAATGCATGGTTAATTTATTTTACAACTCCTTGTAAATATAATTAACTAATTACCTCTATCTCAAAACCTCAACTAATTTAGTAATTTAAAGATTAATTACTAAGTTAAATCTTATTTAATCGTATTAAAATAAGATATTAATTTATTAGTCAATTATCGCATAATTGAAAAATAAGCTTAATCGAATTTGAGTTCTTAACTCAATTTCTAACAATTAACTCTCGTACATATCGAATATATGTAATGCACTAATTAACTGTATCGTATACAAATAATTAGTAACTATTTGGATTTTATCCTTTAGGTGTGACCAAAAGGGATCAGTTGATCACCGCCGTCATACGACAATAACGTCAAACTCTAGTTAGCCAACCGTTATTGATTTACGTTAATCAACTGACTAATCATATATATAGTCAATAAATATCCCAATTATATTCCTTAATAAGATTTATCATGTGACGCACTATTGTGGAGGACACCTACTCCAATAGAGGGGAGGGCCGCCGCAGGTGGAGAGGAGAGGAGGGTCGTCGGTGGAGAGGAGAGAAGGGAGGAGGTCGGTGGATAGGAGAGGAGGGCCGCGAGTGGTGGTTAGGTCTGGTCTGGTAGTGGAGGAGGGCCGCGGGTGGTGGTCTGGTGCAGGCGGCGTGGAGGCGGGAGGGGAGGAGGTGGTGGGTGGTGGGATTTGTTTTTTATTTTCAGATCTAGTTTTTTTTTTGTGGTGTTGGTTGGGTTGAATGAAGGATGAGTATTATTTTGGGATTTTGAATTTATTAGGGTTTTAGAGAGAGAGGAGATGATAGATATTGTGTGAGATGAGAGAGAAATAATTGGGAGGAAAAACTTATATATTGAATTATGATAGATTAATGATTAATTAGTGAAAGGTAGAGAGATATTGATATTAATGACCTTTTAGGAGTATCAATCTCAACCATCCATCCCCTTATCCAATGGTCACAAAAAGGACTCAAGGACTCAATGTTTAGAGAAGGACTCACATGATCTCTACTATATATATATATATATATATATATATATAGAATTAGGATCACGTGAGTCCACCCTATCATTTTTAGTCCGTGAGTCCAGGATACAATATCACAAGTTATATTAAACAGTATCACGGGTTATACTGTACAATATCACACCACGGAACATAAATTTCGCCCATTATTACTAACTTTTTTTCCTCATACTTTTTTCACACCAATTGATTCCGGTATCGAAGCTCCGACAAACATCATCATTCTCTCGCCCTTGCATGCCGGAAAGTCATTATTATCGGCGTTTCACCGGAGTTTATTGCATATAGCTTCTTTATCCTATTTATTCTCTACTTAACATCTTTGCCTCCGGCATTCTTCTTCATAACCAACGACGAGACCCCTAATTTAGCGATGACAATTAAATTTTTTATTGTGATTGGTGGTGGTGTGAGCTCCGAGTAGGAGTAATGTGTATGGGTGAAGGAATATGGAGATTGGAAATAAAACATTAGATAAATAATGGGTGATGACAACGGTGGATAAATATTTGTTTGTGTCATCTATGTGCTTGGATTGTCATCGATATTGGTGGGTGGGTAGTGGTCGTCAACGGCGAGTAGTATGACATAAAATATTTTTAACCCTTTTGTGCTATTTTTTTGTGATATTGTTTAGTACAACCAGTGATATTGTTTTGTATATTCTGTGATATTGTATAGCTGGACTCACGGACTCAAATATTTAGGTGGACTCACCGGATCTTGCCTCTATATAGGTAGGATCCGGTCGTCCACCTAAATATTTGAGTCCGTGAGTCCAGCTAAACAATATCACAGATTACACAAAACAATATCACTGGTTATACTAAACAGTATCACGAAAAAAAATAGCACAAAAGGGTTAAAAATATTTAATGTCATACTACTCGCCGTTGACGACGACCACCCACCCAACCACCCACCAATACACCTAGATGACACAAGCAAACAATTATCCGGCATCATCGTCACCCATTCTTTATCCCATGTTTTCTTTTCAATCTCCATATTTCTCCACCCATACACATTACTCCTACTCGAAGCTCACACCACCTCAATCACAACAAAACTTGTCACTGTCATCGTTAATTAGGAGTTTCGTCGTCGGTTATGAAGAAAAATGCCTGAGGCAAAGATGCTTAGTAGAGAGGAAATATGATAAAAGAAGTTATATACAATAAACTTCGGTAAAACACCCATAATAGTGATTTTACGGCATGAAAGGGCAAGAAAATTATGGTGTTTGTCGGAGCTTCGGTATTAGCATCAATTGGTGTGAAAAAAAGTATGAGAAAAAAAGTTAGTAATAGTGCACGAAAAAGTGGTTCAGTGGTGTGATATTGTCTAGTATATCCCATGATATTGTTTAGTATAACTTGTGATATTGTATCCTGGATTCACGGACTCAAAAAGATAGGGTGGACTCACATGATCCTAATTATATATATATATATATATATATAAGGTGGGATCCGGTGAGTCCACCTAAATATTTGAGTCCTAATTATAACAGTCAAAACTGAACTAATGGAGCGCTGAGATGATGACACGTGGCACTAAACAAAATAAAAAATTCCACGAAAATAACAACTTCTAAACATTTCAACTGCATATTGGCTGAGTCCTAAAAATTTCTCTCTCTTCTATTTCAAAACACAAAAAACCATCCATATTCGCGCACTTTTTCTGCTCGATTTCAACTGCATTTCGACTAGAATTCAACTTCATTCACCAATTTGTGATCAGAATCGTTGAGGTGAGTTCTAGTTTAGTATTTTTCTCTGTTTTTTTCCGATTATAATCGATTTTCGTTAATTATTATAGTAAAATTTGGTGATTTCGTCCATATAGTGAAACCTAGTAGAAATTTGGTCTAAATCGTTTCAGTAATTCTGATTTTTTGCGAAAATGATGTTTATATAGTGATTTTGAAGATTTTCGTAAGAATTAATTAGGTTTTTCGATTTAATTCGACGAATTGAAGAAAAACTAGATTTAATTTCATAAATTAGGTTTAATTGAATAAATTAGGGTTTGTAATTGCATAATTCTGGAAATTAGAGTTTAATTCTGGATATTGTTGTTGTATAAATGTGATATTGTTGTTGTATAAATGTGATATTGTTGTTGTATACATTCACGACCATCAAATAAAATTTATGCTGATTTTTACATAAATGTGATATTGTTGTTGTATAAATGTGATATTGTTGTTGTATAAGTTTCTTCCTCTTTGGCTCTTAGGTACATGGTGAATATTGTATCTCAGAGTTTAGTTGATTTGGCATTTATGATATTGTTTTGTATACAAAGTGATATTGTTTTCTATGCAGTGTGATATTGTTTTCTATGCTGATTTTTACATAAATGTGATATTGCACATCTTAAATGAAGTATTTCGATTTCTTAAACTTAAGTATATATTTTTCACAATAACAATATCACACATTATGAAAAACAATATCACACGTTATGAACAACAATATCACTTTTATATACACTTTTATTATACTATGATTTTGATTGATAGAAATGTGTTGTCTGTATATTGTGATTTAATAGTTGGTTACTTTTAATGCAGTCATTAATTATCAAACAACATGAAGTTGATAATTGCACAAACAGAGGAGCCTATCAAAACGAAGGATGATGGTGACGAAACATTAAAAGTAATGCAGGCGGCAATTGTAAATAAACAAAAGAGGAAGAAACCACAACCAGTAAATAACGAGGAAGAGGAGGAAACACCAGCTAAGAAGTTGAAGTCTGCCAAAAAAAAAAAGAATAGCAAAGATGAAAATAAAATGACACTGGTGAAAGAAAACGAAGTTATAGAGCAGCCTGAGTTGAAAAATAAAAAAGCAAAACCAATTCAGACGAAGTGTAGGCCGCGGCACTTGGTTGAGTTGATTGACGGACTTACTGATGGCCAAAAGAAAGCTGTTTTTGAAATAAGATTTGGAGGCTTGTTGCATCTAAAAGTGACTAAAATTCCACATGGAATTATGCATTTGATTTTAAAGGCCTTCGACCATACATGCGACATGTTTAGATCAAAGAAGATGAAGTTTCTTTTGACGAAAGATGATGTCTATGACATCTTTCAGCTACCTAGTGGAGGAAAGCAAGTAGTGCTTGCGCAAACAGGTAACACGATTGCTGTGACGGACACCAAACTGAAAAATGAATTGAGGTTAAAGTTTGGTGTACAGTGTACATCCGATCCAATTTTGGTAAGTAGAGTCTTTGAAAGACTAAAGCAGTGCAAGGAGCACGGAGATGAGTTCAGACGACTGTTTGTGATGTTTAGCTTGTCCGTTTTCTTGGCACCGACTTCAAATAAAACACTTGATTTGAAGTTGGTTAAGGTTGTTGAGAATGTTGAGAGCATCCCCAAGTACGATTGGTGTGACTATGTTTTCAGGGAGATGGTCAGATCTATTAGGGTGTGCAAACAAGGTGGGAAGACGTTAATCAGAGGGTGTATCCTGGTTGTTATGCTGGCCTATTTCCATTGGTTTAATTTCAGAGGGAATGTTTTGGCACACACCCTACCCCTTATCAAGCATTGGAATGATAAGGACTAATTGAAAAGGGTGGGTGATGAGAAGAAGACTGGACGATTGGGAAGTGCGCCAATCTCGAAGATTGAGTACCCCATTAGTCGGAACCAACAAGGTAACCTAAATATGCATGTTTGTTTATTACTATGTAATTTCGAATATCATAGAAAATATTCTTTGATATCTACTACACAAAAGTGTATATAAAAAGTGATATTGTTGTTCATAACGTGTGATATTGTTTTTCATAATGTGTGATATTGTTATTGTATAAAACTATACTTAAGTTTAAGAAATGGAAATACCTCTTATAAGTTGTGCCATATTTTGTTTGTTCAGTAACATCAGAGTCAGTGCAACTTACACAAAATTCAAATCAAGAGTAAGATGATGAATGTGAAGAAAAAGATGGCTACTTGATAGTCAAGCTGCCTAATGGTGTTGAAATTGATGAACGGATCAAAGCAAGATCAATTGATGTAAGCTCCCTTGCATGAAAATTAAGATAGATTTATGTGATATTGTTATTACAGTAAGTGATATTGTTTTTAGTAGGTTCTGATACTGACTGATATTGTTATTGCAGTAGTGTGATATTGTTTTGCAATAGTGTGATATTGTTTATAGTAGATATGTATGAACAAGTTTGTGTGAGTTTAAAATGTTGAATAATTTTGTAATATTTTAAAGCAGGAGTGTGATATTGTTTAAAGTATGTTGTGATATTGTTAAAGCAGGAGTGTGATATTGTGTGGCTTTGACATGTTTATTTTGTCATTTGACAGCGTGCTCATGAACTTTATCTACGTATAAAGAGGGACAATGAATTGTTCTATTCAAGATACGTAGATAACATGAAGAAGATAAGCAATTTGAAACAAAAACATACAGTGCATGAAGAGGGTACGTCTGGAAAAGGTGGTGAGAATGAAGACGTCAATGCTGAGGAAGAGAATGATAATACCGAAGAAGATACATCAGCTAAAGAATATATTCTAATTTCTCAAATACAGACTTTTCTTGGAGACCCTGACTATCGTGCCTTTATGGATGGGTTGATAGAGAGGGCTGTTGAACTTAAGAATATCAAACAAGGTTTTCCATCGTTTGACATTTGGACTGACATGTTGAAAATCCAGTACAAAGAATTGAATAAAAGATATAGGGATGTACCGATAAGGATCTTATGAGTGATGAGGATATATATGGCAAGGATACTGAATGGAATGAGGAAGCTAACGACGGTACAAATTTGAACAATGGAAATGAGAAGCAAACTGATGAGGAAGAGGCTCGTGTGAACAAGATTATAACAAAAATTGGTGGTGGAGTAACGGGTCCAGTCGAGGGGGAAGTAAATAAGGGATTTAATGATGGCACAACACATCCGGAGACAACTCGTGCGAACGAGGTTATACCTGAAAGAAAAGGTGGGAACAGGAATGAGAGTGAGAATAATAAAGAAACAAAAGGTGCTCAAAATGATGAGCAGGACACTCGTGCGAACGAGGTTATTCCTGCAACAAAATATATCAGTGATTATTTGTTCCACTCAAAAACAATACCCGAATGTGTAGCTGTGGTGCCTAGCCATTTGGGTTGTAGTTTGGACTGTGGATTGCCGGATAAGAATAGACCTGTTGTGTCTTAATTTTTATTGGAAAATACGGATTTGTTTGAGCAAGTGTTGAAGCTTCGAAAGGATGTCATAGATTATTGCTTCCTTGATGATCATAATATACAAGGAGTGTAAGTATTTAAAAATATAATAGTATTCGATAGAAATTTGTTCATATTATTGTTCAAAAACTAATCATAGTTGTTTGATAAAATTGTACAGGAATACTGTCTTTCAGTTTGGAGCCTATCATTTTATATCAAAATCCGATATTGAGTCGTTGTTCCCTGGAGAACTGATAGAACATATTGTCATCGAAGCATGGGCATTATTGCTAAATGACTTGCAAATGACAGAAAATGCTAACAACCAACCCATCCGAATCTTCTATGGTATTGAACACTCGGTATGTCTACTTCAAATACATATTTTTTATTTAATCAACTCCGTTCGTTAGTCATTCTGAAAAATTAGCAATTTGTTCAAGTGTGTCAAAGAGACTTATCATGTGCCATTATGACAAAACCAGGGGCCCTAACGAAGTTGAATGTCATGAGTGAAGATGATGTTGATCGGGGAAATATATACGACAGAAGTATATGGTGCATGGAATACATGGTCGACCTTTTTTAACCAGCCGCTTAATTTGGGTGCAGATATGGTAAGAGAAATGGATAATTAACATCATAATTTTCCAAATAATGGATGATATTGTATTGCCAAATAATGATACTTTATTGCCTATATTTTTTCTTAGGTATTCATTCCTTTACTTCTGCACGAGCATTTTTTCTCTGTGTGCATTGACTTCACGAGGAAGTTGGCGTTTTATATGGACAACAAAACTCGTGAAGATTTTGAGCGATCATCATACACAAGCTTGGTCATGATCATTATTTATATACATATTTTATGCTTCCCTTAGTTGCATTTAACTCGATTTACCGTCTTTCCTTGCTTGTTTCTATGCTATTTTAGCTAGAATATAGATTATGTCGCTTCTGTTATGTTTTAATGCAGATTGGATGCATTTGGAGCTTTTTGAGTAGATATGGAGCATGTCGGAGTCGGATCGTAGAAGGTTAGGCACGGAAATCAAGGAAGAAAAGAGAAGAAATGAAGAAACGAGCCAAAAGAATGGATGCTCGGTCAAGCAGATGCCCCTTGCTCGACCGAGTCGTGATGATGTCTTGCTCGATTGAGCAGAAGTCCCTTGCTCGATCGAGCAACCTAGTTTTTCGGCGGCTTTTCATATTTTCCTAAACTTTAACCTAATTAATTAGATTTTTGTTATAAAAAGAAAGCTCGTCTTTCATAATTAAACATGCTTTAATATTAGAAAACCTAATTTGGTCTTCTTTGCCTCTGGATTTTATTCATCAAAGACGATTGTCTTTAGTTCAACTTGTAATCGGTATTCTTCAATATTTCTTTGTTATTCAGTTAGTTACCCTCTTGTTCCTTAATTATTCTTTGTTCATCCTTTCATTGTTGTTAATCATGTTTACTTTAATTATTATTGTTGTTATTAATATCGTTATGAGTAGCTAAATTCCTTTCTAGGGTTGAAAGGGGATCTAGGATTGTTAGAAGGGGTAGAATAATTAATTGAATTGCAATTGCATGGTTATCGTTTGATTATCATTTTAATTCTAGTTGTTTGATTACTGGCCAGGATTAATTAACTAGTCTCGCGAATTAGGATTGACACAGACCGGGTTAATACTAAGATAGGCTACGATAATTGAATAGAACTCGTTTAATGATAGCGATCGCATGTTAAATTGTAGATCTAAAGGGCATAATTGAGTCGACCGATCTTGTGACCTTAGATAACTTTATTGCATGATAGTTGATTTCATCCTTACCCCTGAACAACAATCCTAGTGAACCTGAGACCCTAGACGTTTAATCTTATTGTTTTCAACCTTTTATTATTAGTTGTTATTTTTTATTATTGTTGTTATTATTTGCTATTAGTTATTGTTATTGATTGCTATTAGTTTAGAAACCAATCTCAAACCCCGAAATTGTTACTTCAGAGACAAACCTAGTTTAAGAGATTAGAATACTACTGCCTCCCTTTGGATTCGATACCCTACTTACCGCTGACTATAAGTTAGTAATGAATTAGGTTTACTTTGATTAAGGAGACGCGACTTTACCCTTATCAAATTTGGCGCCGTTGCCGGGGAAGGCAACTGTTTTCTGTTTGTTTCTACTTAGCTTGTCTTTTTCGTCTCAGGGAACCTAAGTTCCTTGAGACCGTTCTCATTCTTTCCTTTAGTTTTTGTTTATGCCCAGGTGTTCTAGGTCCGTTCTCGTGCCCTACTATTCTAAACCAGAGAAGACTGTCTGAGCTAGACGAAAATTTTGGAAGGAAATTCAAGAAGCGGAAGACTTGAGTACGCTTGTAACAGTTTACGCCAAATTCGTCGAAGAAAAACCATCCTTAGAAGAGGATACACCTATTTTTGCACCCACTACAACCATGCCTACTCTAGCCAGCCATTCGGAGCCTACCGTTGCATCTATTCCCAAGGGATTTCAACTCCCTACTACGGGTAATAGCACTTTTGAGATTCGTCCATCTTATATCTCTTTGGTGGAGCGAAACATGTTTGGAGGGAGCCCTACTGAGGATCCTGCTAAGCATATGGAGAAATTCACCAACTATTGTTGCTCTATTCCTTTAACGGGTGGGGTAACGCAAGATCAGATTAAGTTGGTGTTGTTTCCCTTTTCACTACGAGACGGGGCAGAAGATTGGTTGAGTGAGTTAGATATGGCTGCACTTGGCATCACCGATTGGAATTCTTTGGCTCTTGCATTCTACAAAAGATATTTTCCGCCACAGAAAACCAATGCCATTCGAAGTCAAATCACAAGTTTCAAACAAGGTCCCAATGAGAACTTTAATGAGGCCTGGGTTCGCTTCAAAAAGCTTGTCAAGTCTATTCCACATCATGGTTTTGATACTTGGTTCCTATGCAACCAGTTTTATAATGAGTTATATGATGATCAGAGAACATTGTTAGATTCTACTGCTAATGGGAGATTCCAAAATAACACTACTGATGCCAATGCTTGGAAATTAATTGATGAGATGGCTACTCACACTGCTGAGTATGGTAATCCTAGGGGTAATGCGAGGAGAGGAGGTTCGGATAATGCAGTTGCAGCTCAGTTGGAGGCATTAACTGCCATAATTGCCGAGTTACAAACTTCAAAGTCCTTGGAAAATAAGCAAACGGTTCATGCCATGGTTCAACAAGAGCTAAGCTGTGAAAGATGTGGTACTATGGGGCATAATGCAGTTGAGTGTATGAGTACGGTAGAGTAAGTACTTGCCTTTCAATCCTTTAAGCAAGGTACACCTTACTCCAACTTTTACAATGAAAGGACGAAAGAGCATCCAAATTTCTCTTACCGAAGTCAGAATGTTCTCAATCCTACCCCACCGCCACCTCAGCAACAAGGTTCCTCTTATGTGATTCCTCAGAATCGCAATTCTCAAGGTAATTATAACCATTCCAATCAAGGAGGCCATAACTTTCAACAAACTCCACCTCCACTACCTCCAAGTAATGATATGGCAAAATTAAAAGCCATGTTGCAGCAAAGTCTTATGATCCAACAAAAGCAAGATGCTCAGATCTCACAATTGATAGCTCATAACAAGATGGTTGATACTCAAATTGCCCATTTGGCAATTCAAAATCCACATAAACAACCAGGTAATCTTCCTCCTCAAGGACACCCTCCACATGAACAAGCCAATGCTATCACCTTGAGGAGTGGAACCCATTACAAAGGCCCTGAAATGATAGGGGATGAAACCAATGAAAGCTTGCTGGTCAAAGTTCGAAAAACAGCGAAAGAGGGGCTGAAAATAAGGTTGCTCAATCGAGTAGCACCCCCTTGCTCGATCGAGCAACCCAGAAAATTTCCGAAAATTTTGCTCGAGAAGTTCCTGAAAGTTACTGTTCTGAAAAACTCGATCGAGCAACCCCTGATCAGGATGATAAGTCTTCTAATTCATCTTCCAAAGCCAAAGAAGCCGAGCCAATTGCCATTGCACTTCCCTTTCCTAACCGCCAACATAAATCCAAGCTTGATAAACAGTTTGGGAGGTTTATGGAAGTGGTTAAGAATTTTCAAGTGAGTGTCCCTTTTACTGAGTTGATCACTCAAGTGCCGGCCTATGCAAAGTTTATGAAGGATATATTGACAAGGAAGCGGTCCTTTAATGAAGTAGAGATGGTTGCATTTACTGAGGAATGCACTGCTGTGTTGCAATCCAGATCACCACCTAAGCTCAAGGATCCAGGGAGTTTTTCTATTCCTTGTAATATAGGTTGCTTAGCTATAGGTAAAGCCCTTTGTGATCTAGGGGCTAGTTTTAGTGTTATGCCATTTTCTATATGCAAAAAGTTAAATATGGGTCAACTTATTGTTATAACCATGACCTTACAAATGGCTGACCGTTCTATTAAACACCCTTTGGGGATTTTAGGAGACGTACGGTTAGAGTAGGGAAGTTTTTCATACCAGTTGACTTTGTTATCTTAGATATGGCTGAGGACACCCAAATTTCTATCATCTTGGGACGACCATTCCTCCATACTGCGGGGCGGTTATAGATGTTAAGAATGGGAGACTTACACTAACAGTGAGGGATGACACAATCACTTTCAATTTAGATAATGCAATGAAACACCCCAAGCTAAAAGAGACATGCCATAGAGTCGATATTGTTGATATAAATATTGATGACTGTCTTTCTTTCTGTTTGAATAGGGATCTTCTGGAGATCGCCTTAATTTCCAGCACTGCTGATGCTGGAAGCTCATGGAGTGAAGAAGTAGTTGCAATGGAAAAACTGCTAACAGGAAAGGACTGCAAGTTACAGAAGGTGTATAACTTAGGTAACCCCCCTAAGTTTACCGAGGTAAAAAAACCTGAACTTAAACCCCTCCCCTCTCATGTTAAATATGTTTTTCTTGATTCCCATGAGATGAATCCTGTAATTCTCAGTGCTAACCTATCTGAAAGCCAACTTACTGATTTTTTGGTGGTTTTAAAAAGACACAAAAAGGCTATAGGAGTATAGCATTGATGATTTACAAGGTATTAGTCCTGACTTTTGTATGCACTGTATCCACTTAGAAGAGGACCATAAACCTTGTAGGCAGGGTCAACGTCGTTTGAACCTCACTATGCAAGAGGTAGTTAGAAAAGAGGTGCAGAAACTGTTAGATGCAGGAATTATATATGCTATTTCAGATTCAAAGTGGGTCAGTCCTGTTCAGGTAGTCTCTAAGAAGGGAGGGATTACGGTCGTCACTAATGAGAAAAACCAGCTCATATCTACTAGATTAGTGACATGGTGGAGGATGTGTATTGATTATAGGAGGCTGAATGTAGCCACTAGGAAAGACCACTTCCCTCTTCCCTATATTGACCAAATGTTAGAGCGTCTAGCGTGTCATAAATAATTTTGTTATCTAGACGGCTACTCGGGATTCTTTCAAATCCCCATTAATCATGACGATCAGGAGACGACTACCTTCACATGCCCATATGGTGTCTTTGCTTACCGAAAAATGCCTTTTGGGTTATGTAATGCCCCCGCCACCTTTCAACGTTGTATGATGGCTATTTTTTCTGATTATATCGAGTCTATTATGGAGGTCTTTATGGATGACTTCAGTGTTTATGGGACCAATTTTGATAGTTGTTTAGCTAATCTGACTAAAGTCTTACAACGTTGTGAGAAAAGCAGTCTTGTGTTAAACTGGGAGAAGTGCCACTTCATGGTAACTGAAGGGGTGGTACTTGGTCATTTGGTGTTTGGACGAGGCATCCAAGTGGATAAAGCTAAAGTGGAAGTGGTTGAGCAATTACCGTACCCGGTGAATGTTAAAAGTGTTAGAAGTTTCCTTGGTCATGCAGGGTTCTATCGCCGTTTTATTAAGGATTTTTCGAAGATTGCTCAACCAATGACTAAGCTTCTCCATAAGGATGCCCCGTTTGTGTTTACTGATGAGTGTGTTAAGTCTTTTGACACGATTAAACAAGCTCTAATCTCAGCTCCTATTATCCAGTCTCCTGATTGGACATTGCCGTTTGAGATAATGTGTGATGCCAGTGACTATGCAGTTGGGGCTGTTTTGGGGCAAAGGAAGGATAAGGTGCTACATGCAATTTACTATGCTAGTAAAACTTTGGATGATGCGCAAGTTAACTATGCTACCACTGAAAAAGAGTTACTTGCGGTTGTCTTTGCTTTGGATAATTTTAGAGCCTATCTTGTGGATTCTAAGGTGATAGTCTACACTGACCATGCAGCACTAAAGTACTTGTTGGCTAAGAAGGAAGCCAAACCTTGGCTTATTCGTTGGATCTTGTTGCTACAAGAATTTGATTTGGAGATCCGGGATAAGTCAGGTGCAGAGAATGTGGTTGCTGACCATTTGTCTCGTTTAAGGTTCGAAGGGGGAGATTCCATCCCCATTGATGATTCGTTTGCTGATGATCATCTCCTTGCCATTACCATGGAAACTCCATGGTTTGCCGATTATGCTAACTTTTTGGTTGGGGGAATTATACCTCCGGATCAATCCTATCAGCAAAAGAAGAGGTTTCAACACGATGTCAAGAGGTATTTCTGGGATGATCCTTATCGATTCCGGGAGTGTGCCGACGACATTTATCGACGATGTATTCCAGAGGATGAGGTACATGCCATCCTTTCTCATTGTCACTCTTCTTCATATGGCGGTCATCATGGTCCCTCAAGGACATCTGCTAAAGTTATGCAGTCGGGTTTTTATTGGCCGACTATTCTCAAGGATGCTACTACATTTGTTCGTTCTTGTGACGCGTGTCAAAGGACAGGTAATATTTCGCAAAGGCATGAGATGCCTCAAACGGGTATTTTGGAAGTTGAGATATTCGATGTTTCGGGTATTGACTACCAAGGGCCATTCCCATCTTCCCATGGTAACCAATATATTCTAGTAGCAGTCGACTATGTCTCCAAATGGGTGGAAGCCATTGCCACCCCCACTTGCGATGCCAAAGCATCTGTTAAACTGTTTCAGAAGATCATTTTCCCACGATTTGGGGTTCCTCGTGCTCTCATTAGTGATGGAGGAAAGCATTTCAATGAACGCCATCTTAACTCTTTATTGAAGAAATATGGCGTTACACATCGTCGGGGGTTAAGTTATCATCCGCAGACAAGTGGTCAGGTAGAGGTTTCTAATAGGGAGATTAAGTCTATCCTTGAGAAAGTCGTGAGTAAATCTAGGAAGGATTGGAGTCGTAAGCTCGATGACACCTTATGGGCTTATAGAACTGCTTTTAAGACTTCAATCGGTGCTTCTCCATACCGGTTAGTCTATGGCAAGGCGTGCCATTTACCGGTAGAACTTGAGCATAGGGCTATGTGGGCCATAAAAGAGCTTAATATGGATCCTTCACTGGCGGGTGAGAAACGACTTATGCAATTGAACGAGCTTGATGAGTTTCGATTGCATGCCTATGATAGTGCTCGGGTTTACAAGGAGAAGACAAAGAAGTGGCATGACAAGCATATCCTTCAGCAGGAATTTAAAATTGGTGATAAAGTATTATTATTTAACTCCCGTTTGCGTTTGTTTCCAGGTAAACTCAAGTCCAGATGGTCAGGACCGTTCACAGTTACCGAGGTAAACAAGTTTGGGTCGGTTACGCTACAAACCGACAAGGGTGAAACCTTCAAAGTCAATGGTCAACGCTTGAAGATCTATTATGATGGAGCATTTATAGGAGTAATAGAGGCCGTCGACCTTTTCACTCTTGATAAATCACCATGACTTTGAGGTAACACGGTCGTGCGGGACCGATATAAACCAGCGCTAACCGGGAGGCAACCCGACATTTACTTGTAATTCCTTTGTAAATTTTATTTCGACTAGCTTAGTTATTAATGTTATAGTTCAATTAGATTTCGTATGGATAGTTAATATAGTTGTGCTTTATTGAGTGAGGTGAGGGAGCGATCTAACAATTTTATTGAGTATTGCAGGAAATATAATTGGTAGTTGCTTTAAGAACGGAAAAGAAAGAATGAAAATAATGAGAAAACGAGAAAAACTCGTCATTTTGAGGGTTGCTTGATCGAGCAGCACCACTTGCTCGATCGAGTTTTGCGTGCACCCACAAAATCAGCCAATAAAGCAAAGTTGAAAATCTGGAATTTTTGGGTTGCTCGATCGAGCAGGATCCCCTTGCTCGATCGAGTCTCCCGGTTCAGACCGGCCCCGAGGCTCCTTAAGCAGGTTTTCCCCAATTTCTATTTCATTGTTCTTCATTATTTCGGCTCCTTCTTCCTTCCCTCGCCCATATTCTATTCAATCACTCATTCCAACTCACTGAAATCATTAATTAATCATCACACTAGCATCAACAATCATTATTCTACCTATTTTAAGTGCAATTTGTGAAGAAATTGGTATTTTTGCTCCCTTATTTTGCCCAAAACGTGATTTAGTGTTTGCTTCTTATTTCTTCAATTTTGTGCTTCTAATTCATTGTTTGTTACTTTCTTGCTTTGTTCTTTAGTAATTAATCACTATTACATTGCTAATTGCTCCGTCTTTCTTGCGTTTTAGACTCAAGTTTGATTTTTTTTCGAATTAGGGTTTGATAATCCGTCTTTTTGAGCATCTTGTAGTGTTTGTGTGGTTTATTTACTTCAACTCATAATGTCTAGACAAGTAGGAACTAGCAAGCGTCGTAGAGAACCCCGTCTCGTTCGACAACCCGAAGTAGAAACGATTCCTAGTAATCCCACTTACCCTTGGATCGTCTTCAGCACACAGGACCAACATGACCGCTTTGCTATGCTTATGGGTCGTCCTATGGACCCTACTCGTTGTGTGTGCCCCATCATTCTCCGTGCCCTCGGTTTTGGTAATGCTATATTTGATATGTTTGACCAAATCGGGTTCGGTGGGCTATATTCCCTCAATGAACTTTCGTATCGACCACTGACCCTTGAATTTTTCAGTTCCTATGATTGGGACGAGACAATTAAACGTGTGTCTTTTCGATTGCTCAATAGGGATTTTGTGTTGTCGTATGCTGAATTAGCTAACCATTTGGGTCTTTCTCTTGGTGACGATGATGCTTTTGTTGCTATTCCCTCCGGCTTTCAGGCCGTTGATTATTTTACTATCTTTACTGGTCTTCCTGATGCGCGTGTTAATGCTATGGTGGTGAATGATGTGCAGCATCCTTATCTTAGGTTGTTTTTGCGTTTCTTTAGCCTTCTTTTGTTTGCTAGGAAGGACCTCAGTAAGTTAAATTCTCATGAGGTTTTACTTTTACTACTTGCATCTACCCTCAACCCCAAGCATGAGAATGATTTTTATTTTCACCCGGCTGGTTTGGTGTGCTATGCTTTCTGGAGGGTCAATTCCCCTACCCAGCACTCTTTAGATTGTGGTGCCTTTGGCTAGGCGACTTACTGGATTTGGGGGAGACCGTAGATACACACCAATGACCCCAATTCATGCCCCTAGAGTAGACGAGAAGTACTTGCGCCACACGCTTTGCTGGATTAATGCGTTAGGTAACGCTAGATTTCAGTGGCGAGTACGGGGGTCCCAGTGGATAGCTCTTCCCGACAGGGATAACCATCTATCTTCTACGGAGCGGTTGCCCACTCATGATCCTGAGACTGGACCTACCCCTCCCCCTCGTTCTTATGTGGTTCCACCTGAGATTGTTTTTGCCTTGACCGAGACCCGTCGACCTCGTCGGCGGATCGCTCCTTCTACTTCTACTCAGGCCACCACCATCCCTACTCCACACTTTACACCCACCCCGACTCCGTCCCCTTACCCTTCACCTGCTTATACCTATGATTCGGCTTTGGAGAGGGAGATTAGGATTCACCAAGGCATTAACAATGACTTGGTGATGAGGGGACTTTGGGAGAACCTTATGCGGACCAATCTTAATGCCACTGTTGGTTGGACTCCGCCGAGCTACTACCGAGGCCCGGGTGACGAGAGTGGTGTGTTTGATAATTATGGGGTGACTCGTCAGCAGTTTTCCCAGGAGTTCAGCCACGACTATGGTTGTGTAGGTCATCAGTGGTACACTCCTATCCGACTGGATGCTCTAGTTGGTGGGTTTGGTGAGCCATTTCAGGCCTATTCTTCTGGTGCTGCTCAAAAGAGTGATGATGATGATGATGATGATGGTGATGATGAGCAGTAGTGACAGCTGGTCACTACGCCCCCATTTTGCAGCTGGTTTGGGGGAAGTTATGTCTATAAAAGCTGGTATTATCTATCCTTGTACTTTCTTTTATTGTATTTTCTTTTAGTTATTTCCCCTTTCCCTTTTGTTAGTTGTGTCCCTTAGGTTGCTGTTGTTGGTTGATATGTGATTGTTGTGCTGTTAGCGTCACACTGAGGACACTGTGACATTTAGGTTTGGGGGAGAGTCTTTATTTCTGTTGTGTGATTATTTTCTGTTATGTGAAAGAAAAGGAAAAAAAATCATAAAAATTGAATTACAAAATCCAAAAATATGTTTTTTATTTTATTAGGTCGAGTCTTGGTGAAGTTGAATAACGATGATGATAATTTGCATTGTTTTTATATCTGAATCCCAAATAAGTTGTCCATGTACATTGTTTTGACTTACTATTTTTGAAAACAAAGCTCATAGGACAAGTCTTGAACGTTTTTGACATACCTTATGTTAATTAGATTTGGCAATTTTTGTTGGTAAACCACTTAAAATTCTGAGGTCTATAGAGCTTCCTAGGCCAGGAACATCAATAAACTGGTCTCATTATTTTAAAGCTTGAGTGTAGTACTCCTTGTGGAATATGCAACATCAACGTGCATAAGTGTGACATTCGTTTCTTGATACTATACGCGTTCGTTTGATAATTGCATGAGGAAAGGCGGTTCTTTTTGTTCAAATAAGCCTCACATAGCCAAAAAAAGACTTGATTTTATACCCTTATTATTGAGTTCTCTATGTTTAGCCAATTTGAGCCTTTGTAGCCTGTTTTATAACCTATTTAATAGCTACATTCCTAGAATTTGCCTACCTTATCGGGAAAGTCGCAGTTGCAACTTGACTACTATGGTTGGGTCGGGATTTCTGAAAAAGAATATCAAATGGGTGTAGCATGTATGTTGGCAATTGTGTCATTTATTCCCTTTGTTGAGAAAAGTTGTGAAGCAAAAGATCTGAAAAGAAAAAAAATGAAAAAGAAGAAAAGAAAAGAAAAAATGAAAAAAATAGAAAAAATTTGTTGCTTCATTGAATTGTTCAAGGGATAATGAAAGGGAATATACTAGAGTCTAATCCATTGTTTTAGAGAGCAATATCGATATCTCTCTTGTGTTGTCAAAGTTTAAGATGATTTCTCTAGTCTGGTGTTGGTTTGTGCTAGTCTTGTACATTTGTTTTGGTAAGTGTCGCTGCGACTACCGGTCTTAGCCCCACATTCCCATACGTGCCTTGGCACAATCCATTTCTATACCTTCACCCATTAGCCTCCCTTGTTGTCCTGATTCATGTGCTTTATAGCGAATGCGTATTAGTTAATGAAATTACTATCACATTAGAATGCATGCATGTTTCATAAGTTGAGTGAGTGTTTCTATTTCTTTATCTTTACAAAACTCACCCTTACATAAACTTATGAGTGCTTGAGTGAATCCGCGAGAATCCGACAAATTGAGCCTTGTAAAAATTGAAAGGTATTTAATTTTTGTCTATACTACGGTATCATGTAAAATCTTAGAATATGAGCTGCGTTTTCTACTTTCCCGTGCCTTTAAATTTGTTTTATTGGTACAACTTGGTCATTACTTTGTTATAGATATGGGTAGCTTGGGATTTGTATGTGCATTAACATTGGCTTTGAGTTTTTCATTCACCATTTGTATGTTTCTCCTTGTATATATGTTGAGTGTTTTGCTTAGGGTCAAGCAAAGGATTGGTTTGGGGGAGTTTGATGATCATTATTTATATACATATTTTATGCTTCCCTTAGTTGCATTTAACTCGATTTACCGTCTTTCCTTGCTTGTTTCTGAAAGTCCATAGACCTTAATTAGACTCCTCTAATTAGTTGCTAAATTACTTGTTAATTTAGTATTTAATGATCTATGTAACATGCATGCAAATATAAAGACATTTATATAAAAGAAGAAATTTCCTCACATTGATATGGAAATAATATGGGCACAACAAGAACACCTTCTTGTTGTTCTTGAGCTAATAATATGGATGAACAAGAAATCTCCAAACTAGAAGACCTCCTTCAAGTTGCACCAAGATGACACCAAATAATCTACCCTTATTATTAACTAGATAATAAGATAGATGATATACTACTAATATTAGACTATATTACTACACTAGTAATACTTAAGAAATATTAGTATATGAGAGTTTTTAGTGAGAGGAAGAATTTTAGAGAGAAGTGTAAAATTGCACAAAATGAAGTAGTGGAAAAATGAACAACAATTGTTCATTATAAAGGCCATTTGGCCGGACCACCTTGTCCAAAAATGGACTCTTATTTTGTTTAATTTGATCACATGCATTAGAGTGGAGTGTTGTAGTATAGTGATGATTATTTCTACTTGAAATGTCACTTTCAATTTGTGACTAAAGAGTGTAAACAAGAACAACAATCATCACCATGTAACTACAATATAACCGGCCATTATGGCCTAGTTTATCCATATTGATTTTTGATATTTGTCTCACAAATACTTATTGATCATATGGTTAATTATCTTGTATAATTAAGTGTTAATTTGATCATATAACAATTATATGACTTAATTAAATAAATAATATGTACTTAACATTTTAAGTAATATTTTACCATTATATCAATATATAATGGGTCCCACAATGCTTGGTTAATTTATTTTACAACTCCTTGTAAATATAATTAACTAATTACCTCTATCTCAAAACCTCAACTAATTTAGTAATTTAACGATTAATTACTAAGTTAAATCTTATTTAATCGTATTAAAATAAGATATAAATTTATTAGTCAATTATCGCATAATTGAAAAATAAGTTTAATCGAATTTGAGTTCTTAACTCAATTTCTAACAATTAACTCTCGTACATATCGAATATATGTAATGTACTAATTAACTGTATCGTATACAAATAATTAGTTACTATTTGGATTTCATCCTTTAGGTGTGACCGAAAGGGATCAGTTGATCACCGCCGTCAAACGACAATAACGTCAAACTCTAGTCAGCCAACCGTTATTGATTTACGTTAATCAACTGACTAATCATATATATAGTCAATAAATATCCCAATTATATTCCTTAATAAGATTTATTATGTGGCGCACTATTGTGGAGGACACCTACTCCAACAATCTCCCACTTGTCTGACACAAGTGTGCGTCACCAATTCTCTTGTCTCTTTATCACATCTCCCACTCAACGCAAGGTGTCTTTCAGGTCGCACTTGCGATTGACAATATCTAGAGTGGTTTTCTCGATAGGGAGAGTAACTGTCTGACCGGAAAATCTACCATAGATCTCTTTCCGAGCGTGGCCACGCATTTACAGTAACTACTCCTCGAGTGGCCTAAAGATGTTTTTACCCAACGTGGGTGGACAATTCCTGTTGATCCATCTACTCTGTATGATGCAGATCACCATGATCCAGAAGAAGTCCATCGGCCTCCTTTTACGGCACGACCTAGAACATCAACCAAAACCAATCGGAAACTGCACCGACTCAGATAGACGGTCGCCAGTCAAAAGAATCGACTTATAGGAATAAGATAGAAGACCCTGCCACGACCAGGCATCAAATAATTGATTTAAGGGTCTCTACAATGTCACTGTCCGACAGAGTGTCATACAGTCTGTCTATGTAAACGACCAGTCATCTCCATGACCCCATGGTGCTGAACCAACCATCGATCGACTTACAATCTAGTCATTTCGAGACGTCACCTCATTGAGTGACTAGGGACAAAATACTAAGTTCGTCCTATTCACTTGAATAGGGTCCAACAATCTATTCGGATAAACAAAGTATTAAATTTAGTCAAACTAAATAAAAAAGTTTAAAATAAAACTCTAACAATGAATGCGATTATCAAATGTTTGGAAAAATTGATACGCTATCAATAATTTCATATCTCATAATTTCTAGCAATTCAGGTACATATTTCAATCCCATTGAAACCACATGACTTTCATGTTCAGCCTGCAAAAGGCATGGCTAATGTATAAGCAATACTTGCATCTTTCCCACCGTTCTGATTGCTATTTCTCTTTGTCTACGTAATCTCATATTACATAAAACTTTCCGAGTACATGTCTAGGTTAGAATCTAGACTTAGGACTCTTGGCCTAAAGGTAGCTGCCACTGTTTTACCAGTATAATGGGATATGATATACAGCTATAGGAACTATTTCTAGTCCCTCCAATACTGTCGAATCCAAGCTACTTTCATATGCATCATCATATGACGCAATGTACTCCATTTCCGTTGTAAAATCCGCAATGATAAACTGCCTGGAACACTTCCAGCGGATACATGACATATATTTTTGAAAATGTCACTCCTACTTGGAACCTTTCCAATAGTCTTTTCTGCTTGGAACTCACCCAACAGATAAATCTTCTATAAAACACAGCCAGTTCGTGATTTCAAATCACTTTGATCAGTTTGGAAACTGAAGTCTGTGTAAACTCTTACAACTCACTATAAACTCCAAACATATGGAACATATCTTTAGTCCTTCGCAAGTACTTAAGAATGTTCTTTATGGCTATCAAGTGACTCTCACTTGGATTTGATTGCAAACGACTTGTCACGTTCAAAGCATGCGAAATGTCGGATTGAGTATACATCACAGCGTATATAACTGATCCCGCAGCGGAAGCAAAAAGAAATCAATTTATCATGTGTTCAACTTCCTTGAACTAGTCAAAGATCTTATCAATATAAGAATTTTGACTCAACGCTAATATCCTTTTAGATTTATCTTCATAAATCCATATATCTAAAAGATGTATTCTACTTCTCCAAAATCTTCTATCATTTAAAATGATCAATATGTCTCCACATATAAGACTGATGAAAACCATATTACTCCCACTAAACTTCATGTATTCAACATAATTCCATGAGATATCGAGAAATATTTACAACATGAGTGACACACTAATTCCAACTCTTTAATGCTTACTTAAGACATCCTCTTAAGCTTTCAAAATTAACTTAGGATAATTTAGGATCTACGAACCCACAGGTGGATATAAAATATTCTACCTCTTCTAGAATCGTATTCAAGAAGGTGGTCCTTGAGGTCCAATTGACATCATACTATTATGATATGCTGTAATCGCTAAGTATATTCGAATGGATCGAAGAATTAAGGTTGGTGCAAAACTCTTTGCCTACCAATTTATCTTTGAAAACATTTTAATGTTTATCCAAGCAAATATCGATCTTAAAAATTAATTTACATTGAAGAGGTCGTACTTCTTCAAGTAAAATTTACCAGGTCACATACCTGACCATCACGCATGGAGTCCATTACGAATCGCATGACTTAAGCCATAGCAAGAAGTTGGGATTAGAAACAGTCTTTTATAAGTCACATATTAGAATTCATCACTATTAAGGAGTGATAAAATTCCACCTGACCTCCTAGGGTCCGAAGAAACAACTACTGAACAAGCAATGAGGAAACTTTTTCCGGACCATATGCTCAGTTTGTGGCTCTAGAAACATTTTCTCCCACTCAGTCTTATCAAGAAATAATCGTATTTTTATTGAAAGACAGCATCACGAGTCACAAACGCTTTATTCTCGTGGTCAATGTAGGATTATTGAGCACTTGTTTTATTCGGATAACTTATACTTTAGGTACGTTACCTATCCATATCGTATATGAAATAAAATCCGACTGTTTTAAATGTACTTTAATATGGTGGGAAAAGAAATAGCAGACAAAATAATAAAATCCCAAAGTTAGTCAAGTGGCTCAGATTGACTTGACAAAGACAAAACCATATCGTATAAGGTTCTGTTTCTCTATTCAACAACGCCTTATCTCATAATGTGTGTTAGAGAAGCTAACTCGTGAAACTATTTCACAATACTTTTGGTGAAAATCAAAGTCAATACTTAGATATTTATAATTACGATTTAGTCGTAAGTTCTTGATCTAATACTCTTAGTGGTTAACTACTTCTCATTGAAGCTCTTTGAACTTTTCAAAGATTTCTCTTAGCACCTCATTAAGTAGAATCAAACATAATATCTACTTAAATCGTCGGTAAATAAAGTAAAGTAATCATTACCATCTCTGGTTGTGTTTGTTATTGGACTACACATATTCTTATGTAATGGGGCCAATAACTTACTAGTTCGATTTCCTTTTTAACAAAAGGGCACGAATCATCTTGCCTTGAATACAAGATTCGCACACACCATAAGATTCAAAATCAAATGGTTTAGGGATACTAGTCGATACTAGCCTTTTATGTGCTACACAATCCAGAATTAAGATTAGATTTGGGTCACCAATTTTGAGCCTTTTTCAATCTATATGACAAGTAATTTCTAGTTTAGGTCAAGAATATAATTACCTTTGATTGGTATGGGATAACCATTGACCAAGTATAGGCATAAATAGATACAACGCTTGTTCCATTCACAAAAGTGAAACACTTGTGTCGTACACAAAAGTGGATACTATATTCTTTATTTAGAGGTCATGTACATAATAACGTTTATTAAAGTATATCTCTAAATTCAAAACTAAATTAATCACATCATAACTTTTATATGTCTCTATAAAAATAAAACTACAATAGTTATATTTCCCTTGTAGGTCGACATTTAATCATGGTTAGTCGTCGCATGATCGAATCATTATTATATGCATTGAATACATTGATGAAAACTATAATGGGTATCTAATACCCAAAAATTGCATTTAGCAAAATAAATGTCAATCATATAGATTTTATGGGTGAAAATAGTACACCCAATTTCTAACTCTTTAGAAAAACTTGGGGCAGATTCTTTTCTTGTGTCATACACTGTAAGAATAGAATCATCAAAGGTTGGGTTTTACACCTTGCTTGGGTTTTGACTTTACTATTCAAAATAGTATTGCCCTTTTCCCTTGCCTTGTGCCAAACTCGTGCCAACCTACGCTTGAACCTCGTCTTAACAATTAAGAATATAAACATCATTCTTAGTGCTCCCACTCACTTTCATGAATCTCTACTTAGACAAGTATATTAGAATTATTGTGAATTGAAGACTATTCTTCATTTCATTCATGGTTTTACTTTCAAAAAGATAAACCTTTCATGAAGTGATTACGGTATTTGGTTATTCACGATTTTAAATAAATCGATTAACCTAGTCGTCCCAATTGATTTGGCCTCTATTGAGGTAAGCATCGATAAGGAGCATAATGACGACATACCAAAATACAAATATTTTCTTTGGAGCAAAAATTGATGTACCATTGTTATAAGAAGACGTCACTAAAAATCAAAACGTTTTTGACTAAGTGTGACTTATTCATTTACTCTTCATAAGAGACATTTGCAATGGTGAATATGAGGATCAAAAGATAAAATTCATTTTGTCATTAGCTACGGTGGTTTTATCGGAGATCGCAATCAAAATGTTACCGTATAAAATAATGGAAACTTTTTTCCACGGTTGAACGGATTTACAAGTTCGTAGAAGGAAAAAATAATTGTCATTGCGCGAATATCATAAATATAAACGGAAAATAAACAATCATTGCTTAAATATAATTTACTTGTAAAACAATTTTAACAAGTCACTCATATAATGACCTCTCACTAAATTATATAAATGATTCCAAGACCCATTTTTAAATAAAAATAGTCATCGCATGCTACCTTTATCTAGAAACGGTAAGTCATTACTTGACTAATTCTACCTTTAGAACTCTTGGTTGACGGATTTCAACTAAATCCATCTCCTAGTCCCAAGATAACGCTTATCTCGTTGAGTCCAATCCAATTTTAGCTTGTGATCGTATCACCCTACTTACCCGAGGTAAAAAGGGACCCACGAGCGTGGTAGCCCTAATGAACACGGGATTCATAGGTGTTACTAATTGGTAAGGCTAATCTCAATTTTTTTAAATATGTGAGAGATCTTGTCAATTTAGTTATTAATTCCCTATAAGTGAACTAAGTCGGTGAATTGTGAATAACGTTGAATTGACAATAACGGTAAATAAAATGCATGTGTGACGATTTTGGCATGAGCGGAAATAAAGCAAGCAACCAAGCAACAATAAAATCCTAGTATGGCCACCTAGCTAATCAAAATTAACTAGATAGTTACAAATTCGGAAACCAACTCCTTGGTCCCTTGCCTCTTCACTTGGAACACCTTCCAAAATGGCACCGTCTTGAGGTAGTCACCGGTCTTCATAAAATAATTACAAATATACAAATATACAAATTCCTATTATAAATTTATTCTATAAAATAAAATTATTAAATTATACAAACCGGCGATACGAGATCGCAATAAATTTACAACCAAACCGTTATTCCCTTACATTACGAGTAATAACGATTAAAATAACTAGGCCATACTAGGTACAAAATTTGCATAAATTATTAAATAAATGACATTCATTCATTCATGCATAAATAAAATAAATTGCAGCAAAATTCATGCCAAAATCGCCCTAAACACATTCATGCTCATTGTAGCTCGATTTCCCGGGATTTATTGATTTTTAACCATTAAAAATCAATATCAACATTTAAATCTCATTTAAATTCAAAATAATTAACTAAACTGATTTAGAACTCAAAATTAGTCACTACTAATTTTGTTGGTCATTAATTAGATCGATTTGATTTCATTTGCTAAATATTACGGTTTAATCATAACAATTATGAAATAAAACCAAAATAAAATATAAACATCATAAAATTTGAAACCAAAAATTTTGTACATTCTGGAACAATTCCAGGAACTATAAAAATAAAAAACATTTTCTCAAAAAATTTAAATTAGTTTTATGAACAAATAGCTTTGTATTTAATGGTTTTATCAAATAAAAACATTAGATATAGTAAAACAGTGAAACAAATTATGAAATTTCACAAAGAGTATCAACATCAGAATATAAAATGTACAAAAAATTTTCAAGACCATAAATGGACGTTTCAATTTTATGAACATTATAATCTCATATTATCGACTTTTATCGTATAAAAATCATTAAACATGCAATACATAAGTAAAAGTCACGAAATTTTACATACAATATGTAAGATATGCATGTGAGATCATATTAAAATTTCATGGCCATAATCAACATGCAACTATTTTTAGTTAACTTTTAACTCATAAAAAGGCATGTTAACTCGGTTTAAACGCCAAAAAATCAAAATAAATAGCAAATTAATCCCTAAAATCACGAAATTTGACCACAAACATTTTGAGGTCAGTAGGTATACATGCACCAAATATTTTCGTCAGAATCGTATTTTAACTCAAAATCTTTGATTTATTAGTTATCTTATAACTTTAATAAAAATGTCCAAAATGAACATGCATGCTACAAGCTAGCTCTGATACCACATGAAAGTCCATAGACCTTAATTAGACTCCTCTAATTAGTTTCTAAATTACTTGTTAATTTAGTATTTAATGATCTATGTAACATGCATGCAAATATAAAGACATTTATATAAAAGAAGAAATTTCCTCACATTGATATGGAAAATATATGGGCACAACAAGAACTCCTTCTTGTTGTTCTTGAGCTACAAATATGGATGAACAAGAAATCTCCAAACTAGAAGACCTCCTTCAAGTTGCACCAAGATGACACCAAATAATCTACCCTTATTATTAACTAGATAATAAGATAGATGATATACTACTAATATTAGACTATATTACTACACTAGTAATACTTAAGAAATATTAGTATATGAGAGTTTTTAGTGAGAGGAAGAATTTTAGAGAGAAGTGTAAAATTGCACAAAATGAAGTAGTGGAAAAATGAACAACAATTGTTCATTATAAAGGCCATTTGGCCGGACCACCTTGTCCAAAAATGGACTCTTATTTTGTTTAATTTGATCACATGCATTAGAGTGGAGTGTTGTAGTATACGTGATGATTATTTCTACTTGAAATGTCACTTTCAATTTGTGACTAAAGAGTGTAAACAAGAACAACAATCATCACCATGTAACTACAATATAACCGGCCATTATGGCCTAGTTTGATCCATATTGATTTTTGATATTTGTCTATGATAAGTGAATATTTGTATGATTTTAACCCCCAGTTTAGCTCGGTTTTGTTTGTCATTTGTGCTTTGTTAAGCCATTTTATGAGCTATTATCGTCTTCTAGGCGAATTCCTGTGTTCTAACTTGTTTTGTAGGGAAAGTGACGTTTCTACGCCCTTTTTCTATATTTCCGAGCATTTGCCTAGAACCCGACGATTTGAAGATGCAAGCTTGACCGTGTGTAAGGCATTTCGAGAAGGTTCACTAACTTAAGGGAGAGAAGAAGCAAAGACGGTTTTGTAGTTGTCGGAAGACCAATCAATTAGACGGGAGAATTCATCGCTTTACATCATATCCAAGCAACAAACCCGATTGTAGAGTCAAGGGGGATGTTGTAAGTCAAGTCAAAGCGAAGGAAGTTGAAGAGTTAGTCAAGAGCTTCCAGAAGACGACTTACCCGATCGGGTAAGTGGTGTACCCGATCGGGTATTCCTGCTGCTCAGTGCATTGCGGCTCCTTCATCCTATTTTTGACCTATGTATTTATTGCCCGACCTCTTCTCCACGAAACCCTAATACTATAAATAGATGTGCCAAGCCCCTCATATCATCATCCATGAAATAATCCATCATACAGTCTATCTTACATAATCTAGTCTTATATTTCCTTTTAGCTTTAGTCTTTCTAGTTTAGATTCTCTTCTTCTTTTGTCATTTGTTTCTAGTTTATTTCTGTCCATTTCCTTTCAAAACATTAGCTTAGTTCAATAAGAATTTCAATCTTTGTATCTACTAGTTGGGTTCAAGAGTTGTAATTCAAAGTACGGTATTTCTATGCGAGGGATTTCTATTATTGTTATCGCTTTCATCGTTGATCGTCACCTAGGTATTCCTAATTTATCCTTTGCTTATTGTTCTTTATTGCTTTCCATTTGATTGTCATTTTCTATTTCATTAGATTCATTTTCATGTTGTTATAATCATAGTTTCATTGCTTAGATTGTCGTATAGCGTCGTTATTATCGCCACATAGAGAGTCTAAAATTATTGTCGAAATCAACTAAATATGCTTATCCTAACTTTCATTGTTAATATCAACATAATCATGAGTGAGTAGTCACCTTTATAGGGTGTAGGGTAGCCATGTTAGATTGATTATTTGCATATCCTAAATCCAATTTCATCAATATATCAATCTACATGTGTGAACCTATTTCCCTAGATGCTTCTCATTATTGTTAATTTATCAATTACCTTATTGTTTTCATTCTAGTTCGTTTTTATTTCGTTTTTATGCCATTCGTTAGTTTAGACATCACCAAATCCAAAACCCAGAAAATCATTAGACAAAACTCAATTGTGAAACGATTCACAACCTATAGGAAACACCATCTCCCTGAGGATCGACCCCTACTTCCCTAATCACATTAATTTGTTATTAGCCTAGTCTGGGTAATTTATCTTTGTTTCGGGCTTGCGACAGGCTTGATCAGTCTCACAAATACTTATTGATCATATGGTTAATTATCTTGTATAATTAAGTGTTAATTTGATCATATAACAATTATATGACTCAATTAAATAAATAATATGTACTTAACATTTTAAGTAATATTTTACCATTATATCAATATATAATGGGTCCCACAATGCTTAGTTAATTTATTTTACAACTCCTTGTAAATATAATTAACTAATTACCTCTATCTCAAAACCTCAACTAATTTAGTAATTTAACGATTAATTACTAAGTTAAATCTTATTTAATCGTATTAAAATAAGATATAAATTTATTAGTCAATTATCGCATAATTGAAAAATAAGCTTAATCGAATTTGAGTTCTTAACTCAATTTCTAACAATTAACTCTCGTACATATCGAATATATGTAATGTACTAATTAACTGTATCATATACAAATAATTAGTTACTATTTGGATTTCATCCTTTAGGTGTGACCAAAAGGGATCAGTTGATCACCGCCGTTATACGACAATAACGTCAAACTCTAGTCAGCCAACCGTTATTGATTTACGTTAATCAACTGACTAATCATATATATAGTCAACAAATATCCCAATTATATTCCTTAATAAGATTTATTATGTGGCGCACTATTGTGGAGGACACCTACTCCAACAGTTTCTATGCTATATTAGCTAGAATATAGATTCTGCCGCTTTTGTTATGTTTTAATGCAGATTGGATGCATTTGGAGCTTTTTGAGTAGATATGGAGCATGGCGGAGTCGGATCGTAGAAGGTTAGGGACGGAAATCGAGGAAGAAAAGAGAAGAAATAAAGAAATGAGCCAAAAGAAGGGCTGCTCGGTCGAGCAGTTGCCCCTTGCTCGACCGAGTCGTGATGATGTCTTGCTCGATCGAGCAGAAGTCCCTTGCTCGATCGAGCAACCTAGTTTTTCGACGGCTTTTCATATTTTCCTAAACTTTAACCTAATTAATTAGAGCTCGTCTTTCATAATTAGACATGCTTTAATATTAGAAAACCTAATTTAGTCTTCTTTGCCTCTGGATTTTATTCATCAAAGCCGATTGTCTTTAGTTCAACTTGTAATCGGTATTCTTCAATCTTTCTTTGTTATTCAGTTAATTACCCTCTTGTTCCTTAATTATTCTTTGTTCATCCTTTCATTGTTGTTAATCATGTTTACTTTAAATATTATTGTTGTTATTAATATCGTTATGAGTAGCTAAATTCCTTTCTAGGGTTGAAAGGGGATCTAGAATTGTTAGAATGGGTAGACTAATTAATTGAATTGTAATTGCATGGTTATCGTTTGATTATCGTTTTAATTCTAGTTGTTTGATTACTGGCCAGGATTAATTAACTAGTCTCGCGAATTAGGATTGACACCGACCGGTTTAAGACTAAGATAGGCTACGATAATTGAATAGAACTCGTTTAATGATAGCGATCGCATGTTAAATTGTAGATCTAAAGGGCATAATTGAGTCGACCGATCTTGTGACCTTAGTTAACTTTATTGCATGATAGTTGATTTCATCCTTACCCCTGAGACCCTAGACTTTTAATCTTATTGTTTTCAACCTTTTATTATTAGTTGTTATTGTTTATTATTGTTGTTATTGTTTGCTATTGTTTGCTATTAGTTATTGTTATTGATTGCTATTAGTTTAGAAACCAATATCAAACCCCGAAATTGTTACTTCAGAGACAAACCTAGTTTAACAGATTAGAATACTACCGCCTCTCTGTGGATTCGATACCCTACTTACCGCTGACTATTAGTTAGTAGTGAATTAGGTTTACTTTGATGAAGGAGACGCCACTTTACCCTTATCACTTGGCTGTTTGTGCTGTAAGTGTTTCATTATTAAAGAAAATTAGTATCTACAAAAGTCTGATATTGTTAGAACAGCTATGTGATATTGTTAGACCAACTATGTGATATTGTTAGACCAGCTATGTGATATTGTTAGACCAACTATGTGATATTGTTAAACCAGATATGTGATATTGTAGGTCGACACATATGCAAGTCATACGTGATATGTGATATTGTTAAACCAAACTACTTAAATTATGATTTATTTTATAAATATGTAGGTCGACACATATGCTGACTTCCTCATTAGCAAAGGTCATGAACATGGTCTACAAGCAAAGGACTTCGATATGCAAAATGTGCCCTTTATTTGGCAATCCGATGAAAGTAACGTAGACTGCGGCTTGTTCATGATGCTTCACATGATGTTTTTTGTTGGTGAGCCATTTGATTGTGAGCTTTTTAATAGGAAAAAGAGAGAGCTATATAGGGTAGAGGTTGCAGCGACAATGATATTGAGTGATAAAAATGAAAGTAGGAGTGTGGTCCTTGAGCAAATAAGACAGGTGAATGAGATGAAGCCTAAAATAATCCAACCTTTGTTGAGAAAGAGGGAAAAAAGTAACAAAAAGAAGAAGGGAGGAAAGGGTGGGAAAAATAATTTTCACACTCCAAACTCAAAAATAAAATGTTAGATTCCCCTACAAATTTTTTTATCATATACTGAATTTAATTAAGAAAACTCTGATATAGTTCATGATATAACTGCTATATTTTGTAGCCATTATAGAAGATGGTTCCGCGAGTGTCTTGGGCAACAGCAGGCGTGGAGTCTCAGATGGGCTTGGAATCACTTTGGATTGTGGTCGGGGGAATGAGAAAATACACCTTGTCTCCAAATTTATGAGGAATAACCAAGCCCTTCTTTCAAACATGTTGACTTTGAGAAAAGAAGTGCATGACTACTGCTTGTTGGACGACTACGACTTATCATCAGAGTAAGATCCTATGCATCTTTGATAAATATTAAACATACTGTTCTTGGTGAAGTGTGATATTGTATAGCTTAAACATACTTCATCAGTGATATTGTTCTGCATAAGGTGTGATATTTCTTTAAATAACGCGTGATATTGTTTCTCAGTATCACAAAACTAAAAATATTAATTGCAAGATTGTTGATGAAAATGCTTATATTTCTTCTGGAGCAGTGATGTTGTTGGCCAATTCAGTGAAAAGCAGTACCTGAAGAGAGGGGATATAATGTCCTTGTTACCAAATGTGCATGTCAATACCGCTGTGATTGAAAGTTGGGCAATAATTCTAAACGACATTGAAGACAAAGAAAAGTGTTCAACAAGTTTAATATTTTATGGAATTCAACACATGGTAAGCTATTATATTATTTTATATTTGTACATTTTCAGAATTCTGAAATCTAGTTTGACGTCATAAACACGAAACATGCTGCTATACACTCTTTGAATGAACAGGAAGTGGAAGGGACAAATGATAAAGAAAATGATAAAGAGAAGATATTTGCAGTTTGGGATGACCTTATGTTAAAAAACAACGTTGCATTAAACTATGAGGCAGATATTATATTTATACCGATGGTATGGGAAGACCAATACTTCTGTGTTTGTATAAATTTCAAATGCGACATGGTTGAAGTGCTGGACAACACAGTCTATCCAAACTGGGAGAAATCAAAAGTATACATGCTTGCAGATATAGTGGTATGTTTATTTAATAAATATGAAATGGTTTAACATTTGATTTTGTGGTTAATGATTGTTGGTTTATGAATAATCACTGGTTTCATAAACAAAGAAAACTGCAAATTAGTATCTACAAAATTGTGATATTCTTAGACAAGCTATGTGATATTGTTAGACCAACTATTTGATATTGTTAGACCAGATATGTGATATTGCTGCAAGTTGTTCCCATTTTATATTCTCGTATGAAGAAACATTAATGATTGTTGGCTTATGAATAATCATTGGTTTCCTTTTATTTTATAGGCTTCATACATGAGTGACTACCTAGAAGATAAGGAGGTACCAAGAGCAGAAGAGATAATTGATTTTGAGATTGTCAATGTCGGCTTTAAATGGCAAACTGAAGAGCTAAACAATACCGAATCTGGAAATTTCTTAATGATGCACATGATCCGGTACGAGGGGGGAATATTTGAAGCAGACTTGGAGCACAAGGTATCCAGGAGATACTATTGGGGAGAAATTGCAGCGTCCTTGCTTTTAGCTGATATAAATGAGAAAAGGACAGCTTTGCTCCGTAATGTTAACCAGTTCAAAACTCGGAAAGGCGAAGTGTGGGAACTCCTAAGGGAAAATAGGAGAATCAAGGGGCCTGCTAGAAAGGAGAAAGGAAAGGAAGCACATGTTCTTGGTGAGAAGGAGAATCCTGTTAAGAAGGAGAACCCAAAGATTGAGAGTGAAATGCCAATACTTCGCAACTCTCCTAGGAAAAGGTACAAGAGTGTTCCAAATCATATGGGTGGTAGGGCTAGGGGTAAAGGTAGTGACAGCAAGTAGATTGATAGACCTAGTAAGGTGTGATGTACTATGTTATTGGTAATGATATTCTGAATTCAAGAAGAGTGACTTTGGCTCTTAGGTACATGGTGAATATTGTATCTCAGCGTTTAGTTGATTTGGCATTTATGATATTGTTTTGTATACAAAGTGATATTGTTTTCTATGCAAAGTGATATTGTTTTAACTTCTGAAATTGCTAATTGAAACAATATCACATATCTGGTCTAACAATATCACATATCACATATCACATATCTGATATTAATTCCATAACGTGTGATATTGTTGGTCATAACATGTGATATTGTTATTGTGAAAAAAGTATACTTCAATTTAAAAAATGGTTCGTAACTAATTACGTGTGATTTTGTTTATAACGTGTAATGTAAACCGCTCTATTATGTTCATAAACTGCTATACGTCATATATACCTCATATAAGATGCTATATAGAGTATACAAAAGTGATATTGTTGTTCATAACATGTGATATTGTTGTTCATAGCATGCCATAGTGTTGTTCATAACATGTGATATTGTTGTTCATAACATGTGATATTTTTATTCATAACGTGTGATATTGTTGTTGTTGAAAAAGATATATAATTAACTGGAAAATAAGAGAAGAGAAGAAGCGAGAGAATTCTTGGAAAAAAATTGAAATGTGATATTCAACAAGATTCTGCCTTCATACGAGAATATAAAATGGGGACAACTTGCAACAATATCGTAAAGATTAAAAAGTTCTCTATATAAGAGAAATGAACACAAAAATTTGCTCAATTGTTTATATAGTTTCTCAATTTGATATTGTTAGACCAAATCCGAGAGTGAAGAAATCTGCACAAGAAATCTGCTCAATTGATGGTGTACTACGTACTGTTAAAGCACATCCGAGGGTGAAAAATCTGCAAAAGGAAAACAAACAAAACAACAAATTAGTATCTACAAAAATGTGATATTGCTAGACCAGATATGTGATATTGTTAGATCAGATATGTGATATTGTTAGACCAGATATGTGATATTGTTAGACCAGATATGTGATATTGTTAGACCAGATATGTGATATTGTTAGACCAGATATGTGATTGTTAGAAATGAATAATGGGAGGAAAATAATTAACCTCAAAGGCATTATCAGTGGATTGATGTGAAGAAGCATGATCAGAGGATGAATGAGGACAGTTACGCTTATCATGATGTGCCATTTGCTTACAATTATTGCAAAACCTTTTCGGCTTTTGTACCTTTGCAATGCACTACTGTTTCTTAGACGTCAACCTCTTCCCACTGCCTTTATTTTTTGATTCCACATGTGGTAATATATGTAACTCAGTTGAAGACCAACACCCCAGGAGCATCTCCAACTCTTGTTGTTTTGCCATTGTTTCCGACACCGGCTGCAATTGTTGTCTAAATGTCGTAAGCAGATGGATGAGCTCGGTTACTTTAGGTGCAGGTTGAGCTTTTAACAGAGTCAAGGTGGAGTAGACCTCTGACCAAGCAGTTGAAATATGCATCTTGCTCACATCCGATGCCGTAAAGTCGTCCATCAACTGCCCATTTACATCATATAGGGCCATTTTTTTTGGTATTCTTTGTCCATCTACTAAGAAGATACTTATCAGGTATCTTCTTCACCCCTTTACCAGAGAGAATCCATATAATGTGTTTGCATATGTAGCCTTTCCTCTCAAACAGCTTGCATGAACAGCTTGCATCCCAAGTTGTAGGATTAAGTGCCACAGTGTACGTCTTCCGAAACATGGAATCCTCAACATCAAGGAACCTTGTAGTGGCATCCCTCGATGAATCTCCGGCACTACATGAATGCAAAGAATCGACACATTGCTGCTGGAAATCGTAAAACAATGAGTGTGTGTAGACAGTCGACGCGTGAATCTCGAGTCGAAGAAGGGTTTTGGTTTGAGGTAGAGAGTGGTCACTATCTCTGTCAAGAGACTTTTGTCTATATCGTTGCTGATCCATAGCGCTCTGGAAGCGCAACCAAAACTCGACGAGGGTGCCACGGGGATTTTCAAACCGCTTGAAGAAGTTGTTTTCACTCTCAGACCGTTGGGTTGTTCTTAAAAGACAACCTAAAGGAATGTCACGATAATAAGCGGGAATCCAACGTTGATGAATAGAAAACATATAGCTCAACCATCCATTATCTTTCATCTGAAACTCACTGATCAACCCAGACCACCTCTCTTCAAAGTCAGACGGCTCTAGGTCACAATCCCAAACAGCAGAATTTAATCTGCTTACAAAATCACTCTTTCGCCACTGTTAGGCCTACCTTTTCAGGTAACTTCTGCATAATGTGCCACATACAAAGCCAATGTGCAGCTGTCTTAAAAACATCAGGAACTGCAGTCCTCATAGCAGGGCATTGATCGGTAAAGAAGCAATGAGGTTCCTTTCCACCCATAGCATCTAAGAATTTCTCGAAAATCCAATTAAAATTTAGGTCATTCTCCCTAGACATAAGAGAAGCACCGAAGGTGACTGACTTCTTGTGATGGTCAACGCCAGTGAAAGGAGAAAATATCATGTTGTACCTATTAAAGAAAGCGTACTACAATTAACCAAACTAATCTCACAATATGTGACTTTGTAAATATTACAGTATCACACTTAATGTTTAACAATATCACCATTATGCATAAACAATATCACAAATATAACAAGTCTGAATATAAAATCTGCAAAAGATATATGATGTGTACAAGTAAAAAAAGAGAAAAGAGAATGTTGTTCATATTCAACAAAAAGGATAACATTGGAAAAAGGATAATATAAGAGTAAGAAGATTTGCACGGTAGCATTTATGTTCAATTAATAAGAATTTAATTGAGAAAATAGTTGGCAGTTAAGTATGTAAAACAATATTACAGTTTGGATGGAAGAATATCATGACTAACTGAAAACAATATCACATTTATGTTTTAAAAAAAACCCAACTGATGTAGTTAAATTAGTGAATCAACAATAATTGATGATGATATACAGTGAATATAAGAAAATAGAAGGTTCTACCTATTAGTTGAATAGGTTGGATCAAATGTCACCGCCTCACCATATAAAAAGTATTTACGTAGAAAACACGACACAAACACTGGTCCGCATCGACATCAAAGGCATAATAAAAGCCTTCCCTCGTTTCAGAAAGTTGTTGAAGCTGATTTATAAACATTTGGGCATCTTGCTGCCCTATGAAGCACTTGATTTCCCTTCCAAAATTCTTAAAATCAGTCAAAGAAGCTCCAATATTCTGATACCCATTAACATATTCCTTATAAGCCCTGAAACTAGTAGTTGGGCCTATATTGATCTTGCAATGATCAACGATTATTTGTTTTTGGTGTAGAGTAAGTTTTCGTGATTTTTGCTTAAACTCTTTACACTTTAGGGGACAAGGTAGGTGGTTATGAGAAGCATGAAACTGAGAAACAACAAAGAATGGTACTTGAACTTCGTCAATTGTTTTGAAGATAAGTTTGAAGTAAATCTTGGCTTTGCAACCGATCCTAGTGATCTTAGTCTTCTTCGGATCATATCCCTTGCCTTTTTTCTCGTCTTCTTCAACAGGCGGAGGCAAAACTGCCTGCTTAGAGTCCCTAAAGCCTTCTCGGTTACACACAATCAGTTTTGACTTTATATCACCATTACGACGAAACCTTTTAGTTGAAGACAATCTTGGTTCAAATCCGCATGCTAATGCATAAGGCTCATAAAACGCAACACATTCCTCAATTGTACAAAATCGTTGACCTACACTAGGTGTACATTTACGGGCAACATTTCTCTGCCACTCCTCAGAACCACCAAGGGTCACGCTCAAAGCAAGATGATTCCCAGCAGGCACATCAGCATCTTGTAAGCATAGTGGAGTAGAAATAGACTCAACAGAATTAAAGGTGTTATCAACAGCAGAGGTTGAGGCAATATCTCCTAGCAGGAAAAGTAATTTGAGTTACTAGGATAACATGTGATATTGTTAGACCAGATATGTGATACTGTTAAGAGTTATATGTGATACTGAATATATATTACATAATGAAAGGTTTAGATTTAACACTATATTTCAACATGCGATACTCTTAAGGATAATACGTGATACTGTTTAGGAGAAGATGTGATACTGAATATAGCTTAAGGAGTAAAACAATAAGGTAGAACATTAAATTTCAACATTGATACTGTTAAGAATACTCTGTGATACTAATAACAAGAATAACTAGATGAGAACAGTAAGTCAATTTAAAGGAAAAGACGACAACAATACATCGATTCAAACGATGAATAAACACATAAATTAAAAGATAATAAGATTAAATTCAGTGAAATAGAAAATAGAAGCCTAATTAACATATTAAAAATATTGTAATTAGGTCAATATACAATCAGTCACAAAAAAATAACAAATTAGGTCAAGTAGAAACTAGAGGAAAACAATAAATCAATTTAAAAGAAAAGATGACAGCAATAAATCAATTAAAACGAATAATAAAGACATAGATTAAAAGATAATTTGATTAAAAGCAGTAAAACGCAAAATAAAAACCTAATTAACATATTAAAAAGCTTTAAATTGAAAATTGAGAATTAAAAAGAAGAGAATATAATACCTGACATTCAAATTAAGGGAATTAATGAAGAAAATATAATACAACAGCTTGATGAAGAACGACGGAGAAGATGACGATCGACGGAGATGAAGATGGGCGGAGAAGATGACGATCGGCGGAGATGAAGACGGACGGAGCAAAAGAACGAAAGAGAAGACGACGAAGAGATTGATCGAGGGAGAGAGAGAAAATCACATAGGAGAGATAGTAGAGAGAAAAATTGAATGTGAATTGTGAGGGAATTGTGAGGATTGAGTGTTTATATATGATGTTAGTAAATGACGAAAATACCCCTGCTAGTCATGTGTGATTTCAGTCATTGATCTCTATTGATTAGACAGTTGAGATTAGATCTCACGGACTCAAAAAAAGAGGGTGGACTCATGTGATCCTAATTCTATATATATATATATATATATATATATATATATATATATATATATATATATATATATAGTTAAGATCAAGTAAGTCCTCTTAGAATCATTGAGTCTATGAGTCCTATTATAGGCCCTTGGATCATGAAGATGAGTGACTTAGATTTTGTGCAAAAAACACACACTTTCATTAAAAAAATTCAATAGCTTAATTACCTCTCTCCTTAGCCTTGCATAGCCCCACTTTCCAATACATTCTCTCACCTATAACCTCCTCCTACTTCTCCCATGAAAATCACATTTTCAAACCCAAAAAAATTTGTTTTTTTTCACCTTCTCTTTGTTTTCTCTCATATTTTATTATCTTCATCATTAATTTTGTTCATTTATGATTCTTTTGCAATTTTACGAATTTTGAATATAAATTGTGTAAGTAATCTTCCTCCTCTTAGACTAAACTCTCTTATTTGCTAGTTTTATTTTGTAATTTCTGAATTTTTCTGTGTTTTACAAAATTCGTATATATTAAAAGCGGGTTTTTAAAAAGTTCCGTAAATCTTCATCCAAACTGCGATTAAGGCGAAACAAATGTCTAACTTTATTATTTTTTCGAGCCCGTTGTCATGGTGATATTTTCATATACCATTAAGTTTCATAAATGTTTATTACTGCTCGGTTATGCTTGAAAACTCGGTTGAGTTTTGTCTAACAAGTTTTGATGGATCTTGTTGGAATCTTTGCAGTACTGAAATTTTAGAAACCTCATTGGTATACCAAATTACTACCATTGCAACGGGCTCAAAAAGTTCATAAATTTAGGCTTTTATTTTGCCTTAATTGGAGTCCGGATGATGATTTACGGAGCGTTTTATGAAGTCACTTGTATTTTACGCGGGAATGAATTTCAGATTTCAAAACCAATATTCAAAAACTCAATGATATATGAAAATATTGCCATTCCGACGGGCTCAAAAAATTAAAAAATCTATACTTTTGTTTTACCTTAATGGACTGCGGTCGAAGAATTACGTGGCTTTGTTCTCTTTTTATTTTATTTTGAATGAAGTATAACTTCATGTCTAATATAGTGTAATTTCAAGTCACATGTAGTGTAACTTTAAGTCTGATTTGTGTAACTTTAATTAACAAAAGTGTAACTTTAAGCCTGGTTTGTGTAATCTTAAAGAACAATCACTCAATCAGTGTAATTTCAAGCATGTTATGTATAACTTTAATTCACAATCAGTGTAACTTCAAACTCATTTTGTGTAACTTTAAGTCACAAGCTCTTTAACTTCAAGTCTACTTTGTTATACTAAAATTAAATTAAAGTTATACAAAATAGACTTCAATTTACATTAATGCTACACAAAATAAGCTTGAAGTTACACCAATGAATAATTAAAGTAACCCAAACCATACTTGAAGTGCCACTAATTGTTACACTTCAAGCCCATTTAGGGTAACTTTAATGTAACTTTCAGTGTAATTTCAAGTATATATAGTGTAAGTATATTTCGTGTAACTTCGTTTTAAAGGGTGTAATTTCATAATAGATTTTGTGTAACTTTAGTTTCAAAGGGTGTAACTTTATGTTTAAAAGGGTGTAACTTTAAGTGGATATGATGTTTTCTTATGAAATGTAACTTGCAAATCAGATATAATGTAACTTCAATTAAGACATGGTGTAACTTCAATAAATTTTGAGTAACTTTAAATTTTAAAAGATGTAACTTCAAATGTATAGTGTGTAACTTTAGTTCACTGTCAGTGTAACTCTAAGCTGTTATAATGTAACTTTCAGTCACAACCTGTGTTATTTCAATTTATTCATACTTCAACATGGACTTCGAAAAAATTTCGTGATCAATAATGTAAATTCAATTTACAGACTGTTTAGCTCTAACCCATTATAATGTCATTCTGACCTTTGAAATTTTAATTACTTAATAACTCTAACATGAATTTTAAAACTTTATTGATCAATAATGTTACTTCAATTAACATATTCTGTAATTCTAACCTATTATAATGTAATATCAAGTTTCAAGTTGTGTAACTCTAACTTGTGTAATTTAAATTTATTCATAACTTCAACCTGAAATTTAAAAAACTTTAGTGATCAATCATGTGACTTCAATTCATAAATTGTGTAACTTTAACTTCTTATAATCTTACTTCAAGTAACTTCAATTGGTACTGATTAACTTCAAATATATGACTAAATAAATTAATTAAATTCAAATAGATATTATGTAATTCCAATTGAATATGATGTAACTTCAAATAAATAAGGTGTAAATAAAAAACAATTGAACAGTAAAGAAAGTTTTTAAACTCATTAGTATACGAAAATATTACCATTGCGACGGGCTCGAAAAAATAATAAAATTAGACTTTTGTTTCGCATTAATCGGGGTCCAAATGAAGATTTACGGAGCGTTTTATGAAACCGCTTTTATTTTACGCGGGAAACCAGTACTCGAAATCTGATGCTTGTAAAGAAACAAATACACCTTGGATAATAGAGAAAAAGTGGCAGGTCAATCAGTCTTGGGAAGACAAAATACTCTCTCTCCTACTCTCATGATTTTCCTTTTATTTTTTGGGCCTATAAAGTGTCCACTTACTCTTTTCATCTCAACCATTGATTTGGTTGATCTAAAGGCCCTTATAAGGACTTAAGGACTCAAATAATATAAGGGACTCATAAGAACCTCTCTCTCTCTCTCTCTCTCTCTCTATATATATAAATATATATATATAATATATATATTATATATAATATATAGATATATATATTTATATAGAATGGTTTAAATGAGTTCCCTTAGTATATTTGAGTCCTAAAGTCCTCATCCAAGCCTGGTTTAGAAGGATCAAGGGCTGGGGATTAAAACAAAATGGAAGGTTAGGATTGTGAGACACACACAATCAAATTCCTTCAAACCCTAAATAAATACCCTTCACTCACTCAATTTCTCTCATTTTCACATATCCCACTCTCTCTCTACCTCCCTTATCTCTCATCAATCTTCTCAAAAAAAAAAAAAATACTCCCTCATCTACCATCACCGACCACCACCCCATTCCTCCACCATTTCCGCCACCCACCCGCCCATATCCACCGAACATCAGCACCTGCCACCACCCCCGCACCGACGACCCCCAACCCTGCCACCTCCCTCCCCCGCACTGACGACCCAACACCAACCACCATCCCCCTTACACCGCGACCCCCACCACCACCGGAAATCCCCCAGAGTCCATTTCCTACCGACGCCCTTTCCCCGCCTCTCCTCACCGCCTCCTCGTCCTCGCCGCCTCCTCTGCCGCCCCTCCTACTCTTCTTCTTTTCTTTTTATTTTTTTTTCAGATTTAGTGGGTTGTGTTTTGGTGGTTGGTGGGTTATTGTTTTTTTCTTTTTCAGATTTTTTTTCTTTTTCCTTGTCTTTTAATTCTACTAAAAAGGACTATTAATTTCAAAAACCCAATAAACAAACTTTTTAGATCTACTATTTTCATATTTCTACCATCACACTTAGATCTGAAAACCCAATAAATAAACTTTAAATCTTCTCTTTTTTTTTCTTCAGATTTGTAACATTACACTTTTCGTCTCTTTTTTTGAATCTCGTTTTAGATCTGAAAAAAAGGGTAAAAAAAACAATCATCACCATTTCAGATCTTGTTTTTTGTTTTTCATGTTTTTTATTTTTATTTAAGATCTCCCTTTTTTTATATATGGTTTTTTTTCCAGATCTCATTTTTTTTATATATGTTTTTTTTTCCAGATCTACCTTTTTTTTTTTTTTCCGATTCACTTATTTTTATGTAAGATTTCATTTTTTATATATATATTTTTTCCAGATCTAAAGTTACATCATCATGTACTAAAGTTGCACAATTATGTACTAAAGTTGCACAATTATTTACTAAAGTTACGTTATTAATGACTAAAGTTACGCTATTAATGACTAAAGTTACGCTATTAATGACTAAAGTTACATTAGTATGGACTGAAATTACACTAGAAAATACTAAAGTTACCTAAACATGTCTTAAAAAATTCAAATTAATATATTAAATCTCACTTTAGTATAAAGCTACACTATAATTGACTAAAGTTACACAATTAATAAATAAAGTTTCACTAAAGGTTAAAGTTACACTTATAAAAATGTTAAAATTAAATCATATTTTGACTTAAAGTTACACAATTAAGAATTGAAGTTATACTCATAAAAAAATTTAAATCACATAAATTTGTTTTAAAATTATATAAATTCAAATTTATAGAGTCAAAATCACATTTTAGTTTAAAGTTACAAAAATAATGGTTGAAGTTACACTCTTAATGACTAAAGTTAGCCTCATATAAAGGCAAAAATCACATAAACTTATCTTAAACTTACATAAATTCAAATTTATATAGTCGAAATCACATTTTGGTTTAAAGTTACACCAAAAAAAGTTGAAATTACACTCGTAATGACTGAAGTTATACTCATAAAAAGTCCAAAATCACATAAAATTGTTTAAAGTTACATAAATTCAAATTTATATAGTCAAAATCACATTTTAGCTTGAAGTTACAAAAATAATGGTTGAAGTTACACTCGTAATGTAGGTGAAAGTCAATAAAACTCACTCATTTTGTTTTAATCTTGTCCCTTCATTTTATTCTAATCTTGTCCATCCATTTTTCTTTTAATCTTGGCCCTCCCTCTTGTTCTAATCTTATCCCTCCATCCTTTTCATCCAATAGCCAAGATTAGGACTCATGGACTCAATTTTGAAGGTGGACTCATTATAACTTGCCTATATATATATATATATAGGAAGGATCAACAGAGTCCACCCTCTTTCTTAGAGTCCTTGAGTCCTCTTTTGGACCATTGGATGAAGGAGGATGGATGGCTGAGATTGGTGCTCCAAAAAAGAATTAATGGCTTAATTTCTCACTCTCTCTCATCTTTAATAATTAACCACTAATCACCATCCTAATTCAATATATAAGATTTTTCACCCAACTACTTCTCTCTCATCTCACATAATATCATTCATCTCCCACTCTCTAAAACCTAAATAAATCAAAACCTAAATAAATCTATCCTCCTCACTTCCTCTCACTCACTAACACCCACACATACACCAGCCGCCTCCCTCATCCTTTTTACACCACCACACGGCATCCACCTCTAGCTTCTTATTTCTTCTTTCTCCTCCCATATCTGGTCCGGCCTCCATCACACGGCCTCCACCGACGGCCTACATTGACGACCTGCACTAACGGCCTCCATTGATGGCTCTTCCTCTCTTCTTCAACACCACCGACGCCTCCCTCTTCTTTTCCTTTTTCTTTTTTTTTTTATTATTTTTTTTCAAATCTGGGTTTATTCCCAGATCTGAATTATTGATGACGATGTTGTTGTTGTTGTTGTCGTGGGGGGGTTGGGGTGTCGTCGTGGCTGTTGTGTGGTGTTGTTTCTGTCGTGGTGGGGGGTTGGTGGTGGTGGCCTGGGCTGGTGGGTGTGGGTGGTCGTGGGCTGGGGTGGGCGCTGTCGGGGTGGCTGTTGGTGTGTTCTTGTTCTTGTTATTTTTTTTATAGATTTTTTTTATTCAGATCTGAATAAGGGGTGACTAAAGTAATGTACAATCTATTAGAATAATACAAATTCTCTATTAAAATCACACAAATCTACGTTTCACTAATAAGGGTGTTTTTTTTCAAATCTGAAAAAGGTGTGTCAAATGTTAATTACGTTTTTTTAAAGTAACACAAATTCTCTATTAAAGTCACATATATCATTTATTAAAGTAACACACTTTATTTTTTAAAGTTACACTTGCTTGTGTCAGATTTTTTTTTTTTTGTGTTTTATTTCTCAAATTTGAAAAAGGTTTATATATATTTTTTATTTTTTATTTTTTCATTTTTCCACATCTGAAATAATGGTGTAATTGTTCGTCTTGGTGACGATAGACCGATTAAAATTACACATATTGTTTATTAAAGTAACACGAATTCTCTAATAAAGTTACTCATCTTATTTATTAAAGTCACACATATTATCTATTAAAATAACACAAATTACTTATTAAAGTTACATATTTTATTTATTAAAGTCACATATATTGTCTATTAAAGTAACAAAACTTATTTATTAAAGTAACACAAATGGCCTTAAAAGTTGCATCATTTTTTTGTTTTCTTTTTCCTAGATCTGAAAATGTTACACATATTGTCTATTAAAGTAACACAAATTCTCTATTAAAGTTACACACCTTATTTATTAAAGTCACATATATCGTATATTAAAGTAACACATTTCTTTTATTAAAGGTATATAAGTTTTGTATAAAAATGACCTCAAAAGTTGCACTTTTTGTGTCAGATCTACATTTTTGTATAAAAATGACCTCAAAAGTTTTTTTTAATCCTTTTTAGTTTTTACTCTTAGTTTTCATTTTTTTTTTTCTAGATCTACCTTTTTTGTGAGGGTGGGTTGGTTTGTTGACTACAGTTACACTCGTAGAGGACTACAGTTACACTCATACAGTACTACATTTACACTCATAGAGGACTACAGTTACACTCATAAAGCACTACAGTTACACTCATAGAGGACTAAAGTTACACTCATAAATTTATAGTCTATTACATAAATTCAACATGTAATAATATACAAAAAATTCCACTCAAAATGACCTAAAATTACTAAAGTTACACTCGTAAAATATTAGAGTTACACTCGTAAATCATCAAAGTTACACTTATAAAATGTTAAAATTATTTAAATTCAAATTTTTATATACAAAATCGTCTTAAAAAAATTAAAGTTACACTCCTAAACTGTTAGAATTACACTCGTTTACATAAATTTAAACTTATAAGTAATAAACCGTCTTAAAAAAAATATTAAGTTACACTCGAAAATCATCAAAGTTACACTCGTAAAATGTCAAAATTATATAAATTCAAATTTTTATACAAAACCGTCTTAAAAATATTAAAGTTACACTCGAAAATCAGCAAAGTTACACTCGTAGTATGTTAAATTATATATATTCAAATTATTATATACAAAACCGTCTTCAAAATTTAAAGTTACACTCGAAAATATTAAAGTTACACTCGAAAAACATCAAAGTTACACTCGTAAGGTGTTAAAATTGTTTAAATTCAAATTTTTACATACAAACCGCCTTAAAAAGTTAAAGTTACACTCTAAAACATTAGAGTTACACTCGCAAGCATCAAAGTTACACTCATAATTCTCAGCAGCTCAAAAGTGATCAAAAGTGATTAATTAAAGCTAGAGAGAGAAAGTTAATTAATTAGTGGATAAGTAATTAATTAGTGATAAGTGTGCTTTTTTAATCTACAAATCTCAGCCATCCATCTCCCTCATCCAATGGCTTGGATGAGGACTTAAGGACTCTATAGAAATGGTGGACTCAAAAGAATTTGACTCTATATATATATATATATATATATATATATATATATATATAGAGAGAGAGAGAGAGAAAGGTTCAAATGAGTCCTTCATATCTTTTGAGTCCCTAAGTCCTCTTATAAGCCCTTAGATGTTTCAAGTTGGGTGGTTGAGATTAAAAGCAAAAAGTAACCAATACACTAATTTCTTACATATACACTAATTAATTATCTTTTTCTCTCTAGCTTAAAGTTGATGACATTTTAGCATTTTTAGGGTTTAACTTTTTTTTCAAGAGTAACTTTTATTTTTTTACGAGTGTGCAGTTTCACAAGTGTAACTTTGATCTTTTACGAGTGTAACTTTAATCCAAAAAAGTGTAACCTTATACTAAAAATTGGTTTTGCGACAAGATTTTGACATTTTACGTATTTTCATAGTGTAACTTTAGCCTTTTACAAGTGTAACTTTAATTCAAAAAAGTGTAACCTTATACTAAAAATTGATTTTACGCCAAAATTTTGACTTTTTACGTATTGTCAGAGTGTAACTTTAGCCTTTTACAAGTGTAACTTTAATTCAAAAAAGTGTAACCTTATACTAAAAAGTGATTTTGAGACAAGTTCTTGACATTTTACGTAATTTTATAGTGTAACTCTATTGTTTTACAAGTGTAACTTTACTCCAAAATAGTGTAATTTTATACTAAAGAATGGTTTTAAGACAAGTTCTCGACATTTTACGTATTTTCAGAGTGTAACTTTAGCCTTTTAAAAGTGTAACTTTAATTCAAAAAAGTGTAATCTTATACTAAAAATTGATTTTACGACAAGATTTTGACTTTTTACGTATTTTCATAGTGTAACTTTAGCCTTTTACAAGTGTAACTTTAATTCAAAAAAGTGTAACCTTATACTATAAAGTGATTTTGAGACAAGTTCTTGACATTTTACGTAATTTTATAGTGTAACTCTATTCTTTTACAAATGTAACTTTACTCCAAAATAGTGTAATTTGATACTAAAAAATGATTTTAAGACAAGTTCTCAACATTTTACGTTTTTTTAGAGTGTAACTTTGATCTTTTACGAGTGCAACTTTAATTCAAAATAGTGGAGTTTTATACTAAAAAATGCTTTTAAGATTTTATCTTTTATCCTTTATTTTTACAAAGAATTTTATGTCATTTTAAGTCAAGTTCATGACGTTTTCTGCATTTTTTTTAGTGTAACTTTAGTGTTTTATAAGTGTAACTTTAGTGTTTTATAAGTGTAACTTTAATTATTGTAATTTTATTTTCCAAAGTAATTTTATGTCATCTTATTTTGAAATTTTAACTATTTTATAGTGCAACTCTAGTTTTTTCAGAAAGTAACTTTAGTACATTGAGAGTGTAACTTTAGTCATATACAGTGTAACTTTTACCCATTGATAGTGTATATTTAGTCCACTTAGAATATAAATTTAGTCCACTTTGAATGTAACTTCAATCAATTGAGAGTGTAACTTCAATCCATCAACAACCTCCGTCTTAATACGATTATTTTTTCAAAAATTTACTTCTTATTTTGTGACACCCTCAATTTTGCGGAAAGAAAAAAATAATTTAAATAAATAAAAGATGAGAATACGTTTCTAATAGGTTCACTTTAGTGAAAATCGGTACATTTTAAAACCGGAACCTACTATTAAATATATTCATCATAAGAAGGTGTCTTAAATAAAAAGGATTTCATAAACAAAAAGGAAATAATATTATACAGAGAAATATCTAAACGGGAGACAATCTCCCGTATAAATACGAAATAAAAGAGTGTATAATAATATACACTCCTAAAGAACCGAATATAGGTCCAAGGTAAATACTTCGCTCGCTAGCTCGTCAATGTACCCAATGTATGCATCACAAACCTGCCAACCGCATTAAATATAAACACGGAAGCCACAGTCAGTGGGGAGTAACTCCGAGTTCTCCCAGCCACGAAATGTCGAGTTTAATAAAACATGAATAACATAAAAGCAATGTATATGGAAACTACAAAACCTTAACATATACGATATGCTTATCATGTTATGAAACAAATAACTAACATATAACCTAGCATGTGAAGGCTAAGCTACTCATGCAAACTATCATGTGAATCAGTTAACAACCGGTAATCCAAACTCTATCAACCTTAGCCGGCTTGCATCTCACATTCTAAGATTCATAGAATCATCAAACATGAAAGACCAATACGTCTACAAACAGGCATAAGTTCCTAGTACCGTCAATAGAAGACTTCTGTAACTCGAGTCTATACCACGAGGTAGGATATACTTATATATTTAGGCTCAGCGGTTACCCTAATAACATGGCCCAAATACAAAGCACACATCTAGGCTCAGCGGTTACCCTAATAACATGGCCCAGATCCAAAGCACATATCTTAGCTCAGAGGGTACCCTAATAACATGGCCAAGATACCACTCTACCCTAAACCTAGACTGCGCAGACCTAGAGAAATGCGAAGATCCATCGCATCCAAGACCCATGATACAATCACATGAGTACCCCTAAGGAGATCCACCTAAGGGTTGGCTAGTACTAAAGCTGGCTCCATTCCCAAAGTGGAAGCAATAAGGCAGCCATGCCCCGACTTGGAGATCCACCAAGCCGGAACACAAAAGCTATCAAGCAGTGAACATATACTCGGTAAAGATAGTAAGGCCTATCAATGTCATGGTCCAAGATACTCATTTAGAATTAGAATGGTCAAGACGCCATATACTCATAATTCTCTATGGGTACTTAGTCAACACGACATATATCATACAATCAAACAGTCACGGAAAACTTCCTATCATGTGACTAATTTCATAAAAATCATATTCAATATCATATCGCCTCATATCTATTAAGGCTCATTCATTCATTCATTAAATAAAACCTTACCTGAAGACAAATCCCCGACCCGAGTCCCGCGACGGGTCATCAGTCAAAACGGGGCTGACTAGATCTTAGTTTGACCAAACCCGTTTGGCGAAACCGGCTAGAAACAGAGTCTTAGCCATCGAGGCTTGAACATAAGAATATCACATTCATTTCATGTTATTTCATTCTATTTCTAACATGTGAATTATTAATTCTTACCAAAAACCCGCTTGACTTAAAGGACATCAAATTAAACTACAATCTCGTATTATAATTTCTAACATGTGAGAAATAATAATTTTATGAAAAACCTTTTAATTAAGTATTTTACTTATTAACATTTCTCACTTGCTAAATATTACAAAACACGATAAATTAACACTAAACTCAAAAACCGTCACAAGTCCAACAAGGTGACTCTTGGGCTGATTTGGGCCGGACCTAACATGGGCCTGGACTGGGCCCACTGCTCTTTTGGGCTGATTTGGACTGTTTTGATCGACTTTACTAAAAAACCGTTTCTTAATATTTCCCGCATGCTTAACATAATTAAAACCCGTCAAAACAACAACAAAACTAACAAGTATCGACACAACTCCCAAGGACCAAACCCCGGACCAACCCAGACCTGGCTGGACCGGCCTGAACCGGTCTGAACCAGGCCTGAACCGGCCGGTTCACAGCCACCCTACACGGCCATTTCCCACGGCCTAAACCACCACTCTTCCAAATTAATTCTAACATGTTTTTAATTAACAAAATCCATTTTTAACAACCAATTTAACCATCAATCATACAAGAATCATGGTTATAAATAAATCATCCAAATATGTCAAGAACACTAACATATTAAAAATTCCATACAACATGAAAATCATAACTACTTATCATGTTACTACTAAAAACCATAAATAACAATAACATGAACAAAAACATAAGGTATGTGACATTATTTCGTCGAGTAAATCGGAATTGTTACCTTAGCTAGCAAAATCAAGTAGCACCAAAAATATAAGAACTAAGAAAATAAGAAACCCGTCTTCTAATCTTCTCCTAAAATATACGAGTCACCAAACTCGTCTTCAAAATCTTCCCCTATAAGAAATGACAAGAAAAACATTATTAGAATTAAAAACTTGATTTTCCATAATTAAAGTGTTGAAAACGATTTTTGCCGGAATTGAAAATAAACCGTACTTGAAGATGGAGAGCGAAGAGGAGATTCTAGAAATATAAGTTAGGACGGATTTGAACAAGTAACGAATGTTTTGTGACGATTTTGCTCAAGAACGATGAAGAACGCTCAAGAACACCAAGAACGATTTTGATTTTATTAAAGAAAGTGTTAATTAGATCTTAATTTGATTTATTGTAAAATGAAAAGTTGTTAGTGAGTAAAGTGGAGAATGGGACGTGTACATATAGAAGGATTATGGAGTCGGGTTTTGAAATTGTTGTTACGGAATTGACTCGGGTTTAATAATTATATTACGGTAATTGATTAGATATAATTATATATTAAGTTAATTAAATTAAATATCAAGATATTATGTTATTGTAATGAAAAGAAAGAAAATATCAAGGCCTAAGAGAGGAAGGAGAGCCGTGTGGTTCATGAAGAATCGGGTCTGTTTTTCAAGCGATTTGCGTAATTTACGTTGACGGATCGATAAAGTAATAAATATCTTAGATATTATTATTAGTTTAATCATATTAATTCAAAATATCTAAAGTGAGTGGAAAAAAGGTGACATGGGCGTGTGACTCATGCCAAAATCGGGTTTCGGGTTTGTTTCGGGATTTACGATGACTCGGGAATAGTTAAATGATGCTCGGGTTTAAACCGTAAAACCTTATTATTAAATTCCAAATAAATTCAAAATAATTATATTAAATTATCATAAATCCTAATAAATCTTAATAAAAATAAATTAAAAATATTATTTTTTTAAATAAAATTTCGGTCTTCAAAATTACAAGGCGAGTCGGAAAAAGTCAACGAAAGTCAAAGTCGACTTAAAAGTCAAGAAAAGTCAAAGATGACTTAAAAGTCAAGAAAAGTTTATGACGACTTAAAAGTCAAGAAAAGTCAATGACGACTTTAAAAAGTCAAGAAAAGTCAAAGACGACTTAAAAGTCAAGAAAAGTCAAAGATGACTTAAAACGAGATTCTCATGAAATCTCTCAAAAATTCCAAATACGAACTCGGAATTTCAAAATTCAACTGGAAACAATAATTTCCACTTTAAAACTTAAACAGGCTGAAAAGTATCCGTAAGATATTTTACTAGAAAAATAGGGTACTTTTCGGGTTGTTACATATTTAGTAGATCTAAAATTAAAATCAACTAAATAAGTAAAAAAAAAAAGTGGAGAAAAAAATCAGAAATCTACTTTTATTTAATAGATCTAAAAGTGGAGAAAAAAATTTGAAGGAAAATAAATGTAACACCAAATCTGAAAAAAAAAATCTAACAAATAAAATTAAAAGTGGAGAAATATGAACAAATGAACAACAAACTCTTGGATCTAAAAAAAAAAAAAGAAAAACTGAAGGAAAAAAAGAAACACAAAATCTGTTAAAAAATCAAAAAAAAAATCCAAAACCAACACCCCAGCCAACCCGACCAACCCAACACTTCAAATCTAAAAAAAAAAGGCAGTGGAGAAGAGAAGAGGACCCAGATCTGGAAAAAAAAGAGGAAGAAGAGGCGGTGAGGAGCTTGGTGGTTGGTGTGGTGCGAGGAAGAAGACGCGGTGGAAGGCGAGAAGGAGCGGCGAGGAGGAGCGGCGTGGGGTAAGGCGCGTCCGGTTGTGGTGTGGTGTTGTTCGGTTGTGGTCGGCGGAGAGAGTAGGTGAAAAGGAGCAGGTAGTGGTGGGAGATGGTCATCGGCAGCAGGACGGAAGAGACAGCGAGGAGGCAAAGGAGGGTGGTGGTAGGTCCTGGAGGTAGGTCGTGGAGGTAGAGGGTGGAGGAAGGGGTGGTAGATCTAGTATTTTGGGTGAATTTTTTTTCAGTTTTTTTTTGTTTTTGTGGTTGCCGGTGCCATAGGAAGGAGGACGGCGGTGGAGGCGGTGGCCGACGGAGAAGATAAAGAGTGAAACAGAGGGAGGTGGTGGGTGATTAAAAGAGAGAATAAGAGGGAGTTTTAGAGAGAATGAGGGATATTTTAAATGAATGAAATGGGTAGGAAGTGAGTTATGAGGGTTGGATGTATTAATGGTTTAATTAGTGTGCTAGTGAGAGAGTGAGGGTTAAACACCATCTTAATGACAATTTTTTTGTTTTAATCTCAACCATCCGTCTTCAAGATCCAATGGCTTCTAAGAGGACTCAAGGACTCAAGGTTTTGGGGTGGACTCATTTGATCCCATTACTATATATATATATATATATATAGGCAAGTTATAATGAGTCCACCTTCAAAATTGAGTCCATGAGTCCTCATCTTGCCCTTTGGATGAAAGAGATGGAGGGACAAGATTAGAACAAGATGGAAGGCTAAGATTAAAAGAAAAATGAATGGACAAGATTAGAACAAAATGAAGGGACAAGATTAGAACCAAATGAATGGGTTTTAATGACTTTCACCTACATTACGAGTACATAATGATGTAACTTTAGTCATTAAAAGTGTAACTTCAACCATTATTTGTGTAACTTCAAAATAAAATGTGATTTCGAGTATATAAATTTGAATTTATGTAACTTTAAGAGAAGTTTATGTGATTTTTACCTTTCTATGAAGGTAACTTTAGTCATTAAAAGTGTAACTTCAACCATTATTTGTGTAACTTTAAACTAAAATGTGATTTCGAGTATATAAATTTAAATTTATGTAACTTTAAGATAAGTTTATGTAATTTTTGCTTTTTTATGAGGCTAACTTTAGTCATTAAGAGTGTAACTTCAACCATTATTTTTGTAACTTTAAACTAAAATGTGATTTTGACTTTATAATTTTGAATTTATATAATTTTAAAACAAATTTATGTGATTTTAGTTTTATGATGAGTATAACTTTAATTCTTAATTGCGTAACTTTAAGTTAAAATATGAATTAATTTTAATATTTTAATAAGTGTAACTTTAACCTTTATTAGTGAAACTTCATTTATTAACTGTGTAACTTTAGTCAATTATAGTGTAACTCATGTTTAGGTAACTTCAGTCTTTTCTAGTGTAACTTCAGTCCATACTAATGTAACTATAGTCATTAATTAAGTAACTTCAGTCCTTAAAAAGATAACTTTAGTCCAGTGAAAATTTAGTCCATAATTGTGAAACTTTAGTCCATAATTGTGAAACTTTAGTACATACTAGTGAAACTTTAGTACATACTAGTGAAACTTTATTACATACTAGTGAAACTTTATTACATACTAGTATAACTTTAGTACCCAAGGGTGTAACTTTAAGAATAGAATAAAAAAAGATAAATAAAAAATAGAAAAACAAGATCTAAAATATAAAAATCAACCAAAAAAAAACAAGAATAAATAAATATAAAACAAATAGGTTACACAAAAAAAAGGTTAGTAAAAAACGAATCTAACATAAAACATTGATTTGAAATAAAAAATAAAAAAACATAACAAATTTGAAAAATAAAAAACGAGATTTGAAATAGTGGTAGTTTTTAACCTTTTTTCAGATCTAAAACGAGATTAAATAAATTTGATGATACAAATTAAAAAAAAAACAACAACCAACAAAATAAAAAAAAAAAACAAGGAAACAATAAAAAAAAAAATTAAGAAAATTTTTGTTTTACCCATTTTTTTCAGATCTAAAATGATTTGAAATGGTAGATGGTTTTGTTTTACCCATTTTTTTTAGATCTAAAATGATTGTGATTTTTTTGTCCTCCACCAACAACCAACAAAATTTAAGAAAAAAAAACAAGATCTTAAAAAAATAAAAAAAACATACAGTAAGAAGAAAAATTTTAAAAAATAAATACGAGAACTAAAGAGAAAGTGCAAATCTGAAAAGAAAAAAAAAAAAAAAAAAAAAAAAAGAGGAGGCGGCAGGGGAGGCCGTCAACCCCCACCCGACGACCACCATCCCCACGTACTTCCGCCTACCAACCAACACCAATAAGCATTTTTATTGAGATTCAAACTCAAAGGGAGGCCCAAATATTCCAGATCTGAAAAAATTGAGAAAAATTGATGTTGGTGGTGGTGGTTGGAGGAGTGGATGACGACGGAGGACGGTAGGAAAAGAGGTGGTGGTTTTGATATTTTTTTTTGTTAAGATATAGTTTTATTGGTGGTGTAAGAGAGGAGGGAGGTTGGTGAGTGGAGGTGGCGCGGCGGCAGAGGAGGGGAGGAGGCCGCGGCAGAGGAGGGGAGGAGGCGGTTGGTTGAGAGAGGGGTGGCGGAGGAGGAGTAACGGTGGAGGAGGAGTGGCGGCGGTGGAGGAGTGGCGGCAGTAATGAGGGGATTAGAGTTTTTTTTTGGGGGGTTTTTTAGAGAGAGAATGGAGGTAGAGAGAGAGTGGGATATGTGAAAATGAGAGAAATGTAGTGAGTGGAGGGTATTTGTATTAGGGTTTGAAGGGATTGGATTGTGTGTATCTCACAATCCTAGCCTTCCATTTTGTTTTAATCCTAACCCTTCATCCTCTTAATCCAAGGGCTTGGATGAGGACTCAAAGACTCAAATATACTAAGGGGACTCATTTGAACCCACCTCTCTCTCTCTCTCTCTCTCTCTATATATATATATATATATATATATAATTAGGATCATGTGAGTCCACCCTGTCTTTTTGAGTCCGTGAGTCCATGATACAATATCACAAGTTATACTAAACAATATCACGGGATATACTATACAATATCACATCACTGAACCACTATCGCGCACTATTAATAACTTTTTTTCTCTTACTTTTTTTCACACCTATTAATTCCAGTACCGAAACTCCGACAAACGCCATTATTCTCTCGCCCTTGCATACTGGAAAGTTACTATACGCATTATTTCACCGTAGTTTATTGTATATAGCTTTTTTTATCCTATTTCCTCTGTATTTAGCATCATTGCCTCGGGCGTTCTTCTTCATAGTCGACGCCAATGACAAATTTTGTTGTGATTGGTGGTCGTGTGAGCTACGAGTAAGAGTAATGTGTATGGGTGGAGGAATATGGACATTGGAAACAAAACATGGGATAAATAATGGGTGACAATGATGGTGGATAAATGTTTGCTTGTATCATCTAGGTGCTTCGATTGTCACCGGTATTGGTGGGTTGGATAGTCGTCGTCAATGGCAAGTAATATGACATCCAATTTTTTTAACCTTTCTGTGCTGCTCTTTTTTTCGTGATATTGTTTAGTATAACCAGTGATATTGTTTAGTGTAATCTGTGATATTGTATAACTGGACTCACGGACTCAAATATTTAGGTGGACTCACCGGATCTTGCATATATATATATATAACTATATATATATATATATATAGAATATATATATATATATATATATATATATAGGAATTGAATCATGTGAGACACCCTTCTTAGGGTGAGGCAGCTGTACACATCCTAACCATTGGATCTAAAACATATGGACGCTTTAGATTGTGCCATGTGCCCTCTACAAAAATTATGACCACCTGACAGTTTCCCTCATTACTCGTCATTTACGCTTTCTCTCTTCTCTGCTCAATTTCTAAACTCTTTCTCTCTCTTCCACACTCCATTTCCACTCTCCATTTCCACGCAATATTGGACAAATCCTCCATTTTCGATCTCAAGCTTCGCCATTTTCGATCGCCAGCGATCTAGGTCCTTTTTCTCATCCTAATTTTCGATTAGGTACTTTTTCTCATCCTAATTTTGTTCGTTTAACTATTTAATTAGACTATGTACTAATTTGAGCTTATTCTTTTTCAATTTTCGCTGTTTTTCTATACTTATTTGTATGATTCTTTCCTTTCCTTTAGTATTTCATACCTTGATTTCGATTTTGTGCATTTTCGTTCATTCAATTTGTGCATTTTCGTTCATTCAACTACTTAATTAGTTTATGTACTCACTTGAGCTTATGTTTTGCAGGTTTCGATCGTATATACGCTTGTTTATCAATTCTGGTTCGATTTGAGGTACTTCAATCACTTCTCCATTCTTTGCTTCTACTTTTATCATGTTTATTTTATTTTACATTTTTCTGCTCGATTTGATTTCTTTTCATTTTAATGTGATTTTTGTGATGTTGAATTTAATCAGTTGGTTGATTTATGTTTTTAGTACTTTTTAGATTCAGTTTCATGTTATACGCTTTAAACTCGTGTTCTTGTTTGACGTATTAATATGACTACAACTTGTGTATGACGATTCTACTTGGAGGAGATTTGGTGTTTCTTTGATTTGTGCAATGTGATTGACTGATGTAGTGTGCATTTTTCAAACCTAGATTTCGATTTTGTGCATTTCGTTCATTCAATTTGTGCATTTTCGTTCATTCAATTTGTGCATTTTCGTTCATTCAACTACTTAATTAGTTTATGTATTGAGTTGAGCTTATGTTTTGCAGGTTTCGATCATTTTCTACGCTTCTTTATCAATTCTGGTTCGATTTGAGGTACTTTCATTACTTCTCCATTCTTTGCTTCTACTTTTATCATGTTTATTTTATTTTAGATTTTTCTGCTCGATTTGATTTCTTTTCATTTTCATGCGATTTTTGTGATGTTGAATTTAATCAGTGGGTTGATTTGACGTCTTTATATGCCTATAACTTGTGTATGACGATTCTACTTGGAGGAGATTTGGTGTTTCTTTGATTTGGTGCAATGTGATTGACTGATGTAGTGTTTATTAGTAATTAGTGTCTGATTATTTTGATTAACGCTATAATTTTTTTGTGATTTGTCTACATTTTCTTGGATTGGATTTGATGCGTTCAATTGTAGATCTTAGTTGATGTTTGGATGAAGGGAGAGTCTCTGATGTAATGTTCCATTACTTAATGCTCTGAATTGTTGTGAGCTCTGGCTTGATGCTTCGGCAGTCGCGGCTGTAGGATTTTTGATTGTCCTATAACTTCCACCTGTTTCCGTAATTATTTCGTTAATAGCATTATCGTAAATTACTATACGAGATGGTATCATAGTGAAACACACCTATGATACCTATGTTATGAACTCATTAACATGTTATGAACTCATTAACATGTTATGAACTCTAACATGTTAATGAAGAGTGGATTTAGTCTCATAACAATTTAGGATTTTTGGTGTCATTCGCACTCTACCACTTCCAGGCGTTCACTAAGAAAGCATATTGAGGTATATCCTCATTTGCCTTGATATGATGAGCTAGAGATGCTTAAGTGTTTTGGTTTCTTATTCTTTCAATTTCAATTTTCAATTTTCTTTTTTCTGGTGAATATTCAAGTTGCAATACTATAGCTTAGGTTTGTAAAACTTCTCTTGTTGTGTTATGATTCTAGGACCGAAGTTTGTTAAACTCCATGAAAATAGGAATTTTATTTGTTAAAGTATATCATCTGTTTGTGAACCCTACATCTATGGTTTGTGAATCTTAGCTTCTTGTGTTGTTAATCTAGGAGCTTAGTTTGTGAAACTATGAAAATAGGAATTCAAACTACATGAAACTACATGTTTATTGTTGATGTCATGGAATAGACACTGTTTTTTTGTTTAAATAGTTTTCAAGTAGTCAAGGACAGCTACATCAAAGAATGATTTGCATACATGGCTAAAGCAAATATGGCCTTTATTTTGTAAATCCTACCCATAAGGTTTGTAAGTCTAGGACCTTACTTTGTAAAACTCTTGTGAACATATGAATTGACTTTATTTTGTAAATCCTACCCATAAGGTTTACTCGTACCGTCTCAATGATTTGTTTATCTTTGATTAAAATACCCGTCACAAGAATTTAAAAAAAAATGGTAAACAAATGATTGAAATAGATGAAGTATTAATTATCAATATAGATAGTAAGTAGTACATGCTTTGTAGCTGCTGGTGTTCTTTAATCAATGCAATGGTGTTATTCACTGTCTGACTTTGAATTTCCGGTGTTTGCAACTGAATTTGTTTGTTTATAAGCAGTGATCAGTGAAAGAGTTTTGTTGTTTTGCTGCATTCTTTTGTTGTTTGTCGAATCTTATCTATTTTTTTACGGTTTTAACCCCACATTTAAGTTGGATTCGGTGGTTGTTATGATGGTATCTAGCTCTAGGGGCGTAGAGCACAATTTTATTAAGCAATTGCATTCTAACTTGTGTTCAGTGAACGTGTTGTTCTTGTTGTGTATTTTGTTTTTAGTTATGAGATATAATGTCTCCCTTTTTGTTCGTGTGTATCCGACACTTGATTTTCTCAAACTTAGACAATCTTTTCCAAACCTTCTAATAGTCTCACAAACAACGTTCATTATATTTGAAAACTGCTTAACATCCATTTTTATTATATAAGTGAAACTTGGCGTGTCGTGTTGTGATTCTAAGACCAAAGATTGTGAAACTCCTTGAAACTAGGAAATTTATTTGTTACAGTAGGTCATCTGTTTGTGAATTCTACAACTTAGGTTTGTGAAACTTGGCTTGTTGTGTTGTGATAGTCGGTCTGTCACGGTGAAACGTTAATCATATGATGCACATATGTTTGTTTAGTCGTGAATCTAGTTCCTGACTTTGTGAAACTTAAGTATGATTTTGTGAACCTTATAATAGTCGGCCACTCACGGTGAAAAGTTAATGATATGATGTATATATGTTTGTTAAGTTGTTGATCTAGGACCTGACTTTGTGAAACATAGGTATGATTTTGTGAACCTTATAATGGTCTCTCTGTCAATGTGAAAAGTTAATATATGATGACTATATATTTGTTTAGTTGTGAATATAGGACATAATTCTGTGAAACATAGAAATATTTATGTGAACCTTAGTTTGTGGTGTGAGTAAGACTTTAGTTTTGTGAAACTGCTGTGAACATAGGAATTGACTTTGTGAAAGTAGGCCATCGTTTTGTGAATCCTACATCTATGGTTTGTGAAACTACATTTTTAACAACTTATATTTGGTCATGCAGGAATGGTGTTTTATCCCCTTGGTTAGATAATATGAAGGAGCTTGTTTGCAATCGTGAGTGCACTCCCGCTGAACCTGCTAACAAAAAAAGAAAGATTTCACATAAAATGCCTTCTTTGAGAAGTAGGATGTCTCCTTCTGGTAATTACCAATTTATCAACAATCCAACCAATAAACCATCAGATAATCAAATTTTGGCAATCAAACAAATGGGATTTGAGGTTCTCTTGCACCTTCAAACTGACACAGTCCCAGGAAACTTGGCTTACTGGCTTGTGTCTACTTTTGACCCGTACAAGGGATGCTTGTTGGATGACAATCTTCCTATTTTAGAGGAAGACATACATGCTTGTATGGGAATACCAATGGGACCACTGTAGATCTGATCAAATGGCCCAGGCCCGCTAGCCCGACCCGGCCCAGCCCGATTTTTCATCGGGCTTGGGCCTTGAATTTTGGCCCGAAAAGCCCACGGCCCGAAAAGCCCATGTCCCGTATCAAATAATTAGGCCGGGTTTGGGCCGACCTCAAGGCCCGAATTTTGGCCCGGCCCGACCCGAACATATGCAAAATTTAATAGATTTAATAAACCAACTGGCATCTACGGAGGAGTAATAATCTATTTACCTGTATTATTATGACAAGCCTAAAATTTGAGCCTAAAGAACAAATATCAATTCACAGTAGAACTGCACAACACCGTAATGAGCATAATACTAAAGGTCGGAAGTACATTAGGAGTTTTGTACTGCTGAAAATTGTGCACTTAATTAATCATAGGTCTGTCTTTTTTGTCTTCTTCTCATCTCTAACTTCAAATAAATAATTTCTTGAGACGAGGGAAAAAATGCTATTTGTTTAAATTAGTAATATCTAGATAGTATTATACATGCACGTTTCACTAGTTTTTCATGTTACGTTACGTTCATTTGTTGAAAATTTGTCGTAACAATACTACGTATATGCACATTTCACTAATGCATTTATTAAGCTCCGTTCCTACTGCTTACATTGACAATACTTATCAAATCACATAATTTAGTATTAAAAATTTTTATGACAGAGTATCTAGTTATATAATGAGATTTCTAAAGTCATTTGAAGAGTGAATATTATAAGCCCGGATTGGCCCGAAGCCCGCATGGGCCGGGCTTGGGCCAATAAAATTGGCCCACACATATGGCCTGACCCGACCCGACCCGACCCGCACTCTTGGGCTTAATTTTATATGACAGCCCGGCCCAAACCCGACCCGACCCGGCCCATGATCACCTCTAGACCACTGGTAGTTGATGAAGCACCAATCGGAGATAAGTCTCCACAGTTTTTTATGTCTTTTGGAGGACTTCAAAAGTCAATATGAAGGTGATCTAATTGACGTTAAAGTCATCCTTAGGAAACTTTCTACACAAATTGATGGTGGTGACAGTTTCAAAAGAAACTTTATTGTATACATCTTCTCAAGTTTCTTAGGTGGTGTAAAAGGCAACAAGGCAAGTCTGCGGATCCTTAAAAGCCTATCTGACACGTCTTTGATTTCGGAGTATAATTGGTGTAATTTCATAAAAAAGAAACTAGCTGAGCAAGTTTTGTCGTGGCAAAAGGAGGAGTTTTCTGAAGAAAAAACAGTCAAGGAGAATTGGTTTGGCGGGCCTATTATGGTCTTGGTTTTTATCTATTTAGATAGGTGTGTTTTTATGGTTCGTACAGTAAGTAGACAATATCCCACATTGTCTACTTGGACAAAAAAAGCTATATCAAAGAGAATAAAGGATGAATTAAAATCAAAAAGTTCTTTCGGTCATGGTTCTGTTGAGGGTGGAATTGTCATCAATCATAAGCCACTTCCTAAGATTGAGCTAGTGCAATCTTCCAAGCCCACTATTGTATATGAGCAACATCCAATTTCAAAGAAGGTTATTCCTTCAGTTCTGGAGGAAGAAGATAAAGATGATCGAGACGGAAACAATGTTCCAACTAGCAGCCAAGTTAATAATGTCTTTGTTGATAAACTTGTTAGCAAGGCAAATAATTTGGCTAAAGCTTTTGTGGAGTACAAATCTGTTGCTAGTGAAGCTTTGAACAAACTACCTTCCTCAGAAGTAGTTTGTAAAATGGTCGAGGCTGTTGATGGTATAGCGTACGGGTTTAATTTATCCCAACAAAGCAAATCAAATGAGGAGAATGAGGGTAAGGACAATGAGGAAGATCACGTTATACATACTGACAAGGTGGTAGAGAATGTTTTACGGGATGTTCAAGAGAATGGGAATGTGGATAGTGTTAAGGGTAAGGACAATGTGAAAGATCATGTTGTAGATACTGACAAGGTGGTAGAGAATGTTTTACGAGATCTTCAAGATAATGAGAATGTTGATAATGTAAGGAGTAAATACAATGTCGAGAGTTTTTGGGGGTCGTCATGGGGTTGGTCTGAAGCTCAACTATTGGATGCGTTGAATGCTGTGGGTGACGCTATGCAACCAATAGTTGCAGAAAGAGTAAAAGTGTCTCAGAGAACCAAAGTGGACACAATTATTCGTAAGCTTAAAAAACCTCGTTCACCACCAGATTGTCCTAGTTTCCGTCTCCTATCTTCATCGGATGATGATTCTCAGCCAACAGACAATACAGACCATATCCCTCCACAACAGGAACACTTGCCTCCAGAACAACCTCATTTATCTTATGTTGTGGCAAACACAACTTCATCTCTTGACCCTGACGCTCAGCCTGATTCACAGCCAACACACAACACATACCATATGCCTCCAAAAGAGGAACACGTTCCTCCAGAACAGCCTGATACTTATTTATCTCCTGTCGTGGCAAATACAACTTCCCCTGTTATCCTTTTAACACCTTCACCTTTGTTAGAAAACACAAATGTTAACCCTTCCCTTGTTGTTCATCATCCTAATGTCATTGTAATACCAGATACTCCACTTGCACATAAACCATCTATCAGTAGACAAGCGGTGTACACTCGTCGTCGATCCCCACGTTTAGCAAAGTTAGATGAGGTATCATATGTTCCATGCAGTACCCCAGCGACGGTCCATGTGCCATTTCCTCTATTTCCAGTGGATGTTCATGGTGATACTGATTTTGACATTCCTGACAATGACAATAAAATTCCAGAGAATGTTTGAGGTAAGAGGGTTGCATTTGCCGTGGAGGTGTTTCGGTCTCCTTATCTCCAAAGAAACATTAGTCTTCTTGGGGATTTGAATCAAGCCGAGAAAAACATACTTGATTTCATACTTGGTGATTCATATGATGGAAGATATTTCTTTTGTTTAAAAAAGAATTATATTATTTGTGATGATACTATTTTGTGATGATATTATTTGAATCAACATGACGGAACGATTATTATAAGTTTCGCAAAATCATGTCTTCTTTTGTGAATCCTAGTGGCTATTTTGTGAATCTTATATCTTATTTTGTGAAACTTGATCATAAATTGTTCAAATTGCTCTCATGAGTTTTCATAGGAGTTTCACAAACTAAGATCCCACATTCACAAACCTTAGGTGTAGGATTCACAAAAAGATGCCCTACTTAAAGAAGGAAAATTCCTAATTTTCAAGTAGTTTCACAAACTTAGGTCGAAGTTTCACAACATAAAAAGTCAAGGTTCACAAACCTTAGCTGTAATTAAATACTCAACATGACGGAACGATTATTATAAGTTTCGCAAAATCATGTCTTATTTTGTGAATCCTAGTGGCTATTTTGTGAATCTTATATCTTATTTTGTGAAACTTGATCATAAATTGTTCAAATCGCTTTCATGAGTTTTCATAGGAGTTTCACAAACTAATATCCCACATTCACAAACCTTAGACGTAGGATTCACAAACAGATGCCCTACTTAAAGAAGGAAATTTTTTGTGAATCCTAGTCTACTATTTCCATTTTTACTTCTGTCCAACAGATTTTTTATTTTTGCTGCTTTGGTATGTGGTGAGGTTTTGTTCAAAAGTCAAAGTAGCACATTGACAAGGAGCGAATTGAAGACTGTCATTGAAGGTGATCGAGTATCATCTCATGTCATACATGTTTGGTGTGAGATCCTGAACAATAACGAGAGATTGAGATTGTAACACCCGGAAATGTACCCTATTTTTCTAGTAGAAATATTTTACGAAATATTTTCAGTAATTTTATGTTTTAATTAAGATTTTTATGTTTCGAGTCGAATTTAGAATTTCCGAGTTCGTATTTGGAATGTGACACCCTCAAATTTGCGGAAAGAAAAAAAATTTATTTAAATACATAAAAGAAATAAGATAGTACAAAACGAAGGTGTCATAAAATAAAAAGGTCATTACAAAACGGAAATAATATTCTACAAACGAAATGTACAAGACGGGAGGACATATCTCCCGTATAAATACAGAGAATAAAGGGTATCTAATAATATACAAACTATGAAACCGAAGAGGTCCAAGAGGTACAAATTCCTCGCTCGCTTAAGCTCGTATGTACCCCCAAAATATGCTCACCACCTGTTCGACCGCACATTAAATTAAACACGGAAGCCACAGTCAGTGGGGAGTAACTCTGAGTTCTCCCAGCCACGAAATGTCGAGTTTAATTAAACATGAATAACATAAAAGCAATGTATATGGAAAATACAAAACCTTACCATATATGATATGCTTTTCATGTTATGAAACAATTAACTAACATATAACCTAGCATATGAAAGCTATCATGTGAATCCGATAATAAACTATAACACGAGGTAGGGAAGCTGGTATGCTAGCTCAGAGGTTACCGTTAACATGGCCATGATACACTCAAACCCTAATCAACACGTAATAATGTGAATCAGTTAACAATCGGGAATCCAAACTCTATCAATCTTAGCCGGCTTGCATCTCACCTTCTAAAACTCATAGAATCATACAAACATGAAAGACCAATACTTCTACAAACAGGCATAAGTTCCTAGTACAGTTCATAGAAGACTTCTGTAACTCGAGGCTATACCACAAGGTAGGAAAACATCCTAGTCCTAGACTGATCAGACCTAGCGACAACAGCTATTCCATTCCCCGTCTCATGACCAGAAGTACACAAGATACTCTACTAGGCGACCCCCTAAGCAGAGATGGCTAGTACTTAAGCTGGCTCCATCCCCAAAGTGGATTAGGTAACCATGCCCCGACTTGGATATAAACCCACCAATCCGGGACACAAAAGCTATTAACCATGAACTATATACTCGTTAAAGAAAGTACGGACCTATCACTGTCATGGTCCAAGATACTCATTTAGAATTACAATGGCCGAACCAAAACTAATATCTTAACTCAGAGGTTACCTTTAAAACATGGTCAAGATACGACTTAACATGCCATATAATTATAATTCTCTATGGGTACTTAGTCAACACGACACCAACCATATAATTAAACAGTAACCGGAAAAACATCCTATCATGTGACTAATTGCATATCCATAATAATCAATTAACATATCGCCTCATATCTACTAAGGCTAATTCATGAATTAAATACAACCTGACTTGAAGACAAATCCCCGCCCCGAGTCCCGCGACGGGTCATCAGTCAAATCGGGGCTGACTAGATCTTAGTTTGACCAAACCCGTTGGATCAAACCGGCTAGAAGCAGAGTCTTTATCACATAGACATAAAATTAACATATTCATTACATGTTATTGTATTACTGCTTCTAACATGTGAATTATCATATTATACCCAAAAAACCCGTTTGACTTAAATGATAACAAATTAAACTACGACCTCATCTTATAATTTCTAACATGTGAGAAATAATAATTTATGAAAAACCTTTTTAATTAAATATTTTACTTATTAATATTTCCCACTTGCTAAATATTACAAAACACGATAAAAATGACGATAACTCAAAAACCGACACGAGTCCCAAGGTGGGACCCACGGACTGAATTGGGCCGGACCCACATGGGCCTGTTTTGGGCCTCACGGCCTGATTTGGCTAAAGTGGCAGATTTTACATTTTTTTTTTCTAAAACCGTTTTCCTAATATTTCCCGCATGCTTTAACATATTTAAAACCCGTCAAAACAACAACCAATCAATCAAACATCGACACAACCCAAAGACCAAAACCCGAACCCACCTTGACCAACCCAGACCGGGTCTGAACCGGCGGTCCGGTTTGGACCCGGTTCAGCTGCCCTTTCTCGGTTCACCAACAAACACCACCAAAATCATTTCCAACTTGTTTTAATCATCAAACAACCATTTTAACATCCATCCTTACAAAAATCATTATTATTAAAAATCATCAAAATTTGTCAAGAACACTAAAACAATCATAAAAATCATAACTTAGTAAAAAATCATTAAAATTCTTCAAGAACACTAAATCATCATAAAATTTCCTAAAACTTAAAAATCATCAAGAACACTAAATCATCATAAAAAATTCATACAACTTAAAAATCATCAAGAACACTAAATCATCCTAAAAATTCATACAACATAAAATCATCAA
>JAIUZE010008948.1:0-12360 GCA_022085475.1 Heliosperma pusillum | reverse complement strand
GGTGACATGCATCCATAGGTAGAACATCACAAAGACTCTCATCCACATACCCTTTACCAATTGAGAAAGGTATAACACATTGTTTATCCACCTTGATCTCAGCCCCTGTGTTTAGCCATCTGAGTTTGTAAGGTAGGGGGTGGTCTTTGGTGGGTAGAGCTAGCTTGTCTATCAGTGTTTTGGAAGCCACATTAGTGCAGCTTCCCCCATCAATAATGAGGTTACATACTCTAACCTTGATGGTACATCTGGTCCTAAAGATCTGGTGTCTTTGGTCCTCTTCCAAAGGTTGTGGTTGAGTATGCATTACCCTACATGTTACCAAACTTAACCCTGCATCAGGCTCTATCAACTCCTCACTAGCCTCTACCTCAGGCTCTTCCATCTCTTCATCACAGACCAACACTTCATCATCTCCCCAATGGATTACTTCTAGGGTACTCAGAGCCCTTTTAGATGGACATTCTCTAGCAAAATGTCCATACCCTTGACATTGAAAGCACTTTTTGAGAGGGGTAGTCTTCCTTTGGCCTGCCCCAACAGCCTTGCCTTTATCAAGGTTGAAAGGAGTCTTAACAGGAACCACAGGTTCTCCTATCTTAACTCCTACAAAAGGTTTGAAGGTGGGGGTTCTGGAAGGTGTCTTAGAAGCACTGGCCTTTCCTTTTCCCAATTTTTCTACCCTTAAAGACAGGTTGACAGCTTCCTCAAAGGAGTATATGTTTTGTAACCTGACTTTGCTAGCTATCCTTTCATCCAACCCCTCTAAGAACCTTGCTATCTTTTGTTCAGATTTCTCAACAACCTCACATTGCAAAGTGAGTTGTTCAAAGTCTCTTAGGTAGGACTCTAAAGGTCTTTGGGCTTGCTTTAGGTGAGTAAGCTTAATGAACATGTCTTGAGTGTAGTCCCTAGAGACAAACTTAGCTCTCATTTTCTTTTTTAGTTTGAGCCATGACTTTACAGGTTCTTTCCCTTCCCTAACCCTCAAGGGTTTCATGTTTTCATACCACAGTGAGGCATAGCCTTTTAGTTTCATGATAGCAACCTTAAAAGCCTTTCTATCAGTGAATCCTTTAAACTCAAAGACTCTTTCTACAGACCTTAGCCAATCTAAGAAATCATCAGGGTTCAAGCTACCTAGAAAGTCAGGAATCTCTACCTTGATATCTTTGTCTTGGTGTCTGAGAAGAATGTGATCTGAGCCATCTGAATCTGACATTTCAAACTGATCTACAGGTTGTCTCCTCCTTACTCCACCTTGTGGGAAAGGTGCTCCTCTTCCTCGACCTCTGCCTCCCCTTATATCATTGTTCTGTTGGCCCTCAAGGAGTTCATTGACAGATCTAGAGACCTCCATTACAGTTCTGACAAGATCTTGAACTGTGTTTTCAATAACTGTGATTCTCTCTTCACTCATGGTTGTATTTTGTGTTTTTAATGTAGTTAGGTAGATGAACTCACAAACCAAAGCTCTGATAACCAATTTGCACTGAAACTATTCAGAAAGACAACTAAACAATGACAATTTGATTGAAGTTCAGACACGTTGCAAATACTCTGTTTCTGTTTGGACTAATTGACAAAGAACTAAGATAGGACCTTAATCAAAGCACAAAGCCAATGATTGAGGGTTGAACTGTGATCCCAGCACACAACTAAGGACCCAAGCTCACTTCCAAGCACAAAGCAAAGGAAGTTGTCTCAAGCACACAGCCAAGAGATGCAACAGAAACAAGGTTTCAGTTTTATGTTTTACTTCAAAATCTGATTTGCATTTCATTAGGTAAAGGCCTTATATAGGCAAGGAGATTACATCCTATTCGTTCATTACATCCTAGGGCCACAGTGGGTTTGCAAAAGAAACAGAAATAACAGCTACATTGTTCAGCATAAAGCAATAAAGTAGAAAAGTAATTCTAATAGGACAATCTGCCTTAATTGGATTGTTGGGGTTGAAACTGGTGGAGGGGTGGACTTATGAGCTTGATTCTTGAGCTCAACTGAAGTGGGATGGATGCCAAAGGTCCTGCTAAAAGGCCCTCGAGTTTGTTTGATCATAAAAGGAAAGTTTGATAGTGACATGTTAACTACTGCAAAAGGGCTGAAATCTGGACAGTCTGAAGTTGTCCCTAAGCCAACTCTTTGTGTGTTTGTTTCTGGGGAGGGAAGTCCTGGGGAAAGTTGTAGAGGACCTTCCCAAGACATAGTTTTGAGGGTTGGTTAGGCTTGTTTGATTGTGTGGGGCCCCATGGACCTTGTTTAGAAAGGCTGTGATAGGCTGTTTTTGGCTGGGGGCTGTTTTTGTTGTGTTGGGTTTGTTGGGCTGTTGGCTGAGCTTTGTTGTGGCCTAGTCTTGGGAAGTGGATGGCTAGGCTTTGTTCTGGTTGTGGTGGTGTGGTCTTAGCAGGCTTGAAGTGGTTGTGGCTTGGACTGAATAGAACATTGTCATAGCTGGTCATGGTGTTGTCTGAATGTAGGTTGTTGTTTTGATGTTGAGTCTTGTCTTGAGTTTGTGTCTTGTCTTGAGCTCGTGTCATGGCTCGTGTCTTGGCTTGGTCACATACTCCCGTTGCAGGAAGGAAAGAAAGGTCTTTACTTTGTTAATTGTGGGGGAACTTGGGATAATTGCACTAAGTTACTTCTCCTTATTTGAATCTTTGAGTATTTAGTTAGTGTTGGTGATTTTTAGGCTTGATAATCTTTTCTCGTGAAAAACTCTCTTCCTATTTGTTATCTACATGTTTACCATTGTGAATATCATAGTTTGTAAGTAATTCAAGTCTTTGTTTCAATTAGTGTTTTAATTTGTGGTTAGATTAATTAATTTGTTTAATCGGTTTTTAGCAAGAGTCTAAATTAGATTTTTAGCATTCATCGCCTTCCCTTGGGTTCGATCCTTGTCTTACCCTTACTACCCTTTACTTAGGTTGGTTTGAATCTAGATTTGGCTTTATAAATTGTTATTTGATTTAGCTAATTTGTGGAATTAACGACACCGTAAAATAGCTCGTCAACTATATCTTTACAACAATATTTTGAGATATTAAGATAAATATATTTCTATAAGATAAACCAAATAATATTTTGAGATAAAGATATTTCTAAAAGATAAGCAAATATTATTTTATGGTATTAAAGATAAATATCTTAAATATTATGCTAGGGTTTTAGATCTACTATGATTCTACTACTATAAATACTCCTTCATATTTTACTCTTAAAACACACGAAATACACGAGCAAACACACGGCACATATACTTACTTGTGTTGATTTTCCAAAATCGTTTTAAAAGCAAACCTTTGAGCAAATATTTATTATTTTTAGAGTTTGTTTTTAAAAGAGTCGTGCATCAATTATTATCAATCGCTTGAGAGAAATACGTTATTGGATAATAGTACATCATTATAAGCTTACAATTCTTTAACGGGAATTTGTGTGAGTTATATTGTACTTTCTTATTAGCGTAAGATAGTATAGAGTATTTAGCGATACTCAACTTGAGTTATAATCATAGTGTTGATTATACGAGTGGGTTGGTAATTTTTGTAATCCGTAGAAAGGTACTAAAAATTATTAATCGAGAATAGTGGACGTAGGTTTCAACGTGTGAAACTGAACCACTTCAAAATCGTGTGCCTCTCTCTATCTCTTTACTTTTCGTTATTTCGTTATTCGCGCTTACTTTGATTAATTAATTAGTTGATTTTAATTCATAAGATCAAATAATTAATTACATATCATATAAATCGAAAAAGTGGGGCTAGTTTTTAATACTCAATTCACCCCCCCTCTTTCGTATTCGATCAATAGACTCTTCAATTGGTATCAGAGCCTCGTGCTCTTGATTGCCTTACAGCAAGGAGTCTGATCCATTTATCCTTTTATTTTTATTTATTTTCCGCTGCATTTATTTTTATTTTAATGGATTCCAAACATCTGAAGTGTCCCGTATTCGATGGGAAGAACTACAGTTTATGGAAAAATATTATGACCCATTTCATAAAGGGTAACGATTGGGAGTGTTGGCTAATCATTAAGAATGGTCCTAATAAGATCATGCTTGGATCTGCTACTGGCACTGCCATCGAAAAGAAAGAAGATGACTATGTTGAGGCAGATTATAAGAAAGCTGAGAAAAATTCAAAGGCTATCAGTCTGTTGCAAAACGGCATGACTCATACTGAATTTGATCGTTTCTCATCTAGTTCTACTGCCAAGGAAATATGGGATGGTCTAGAGTTAGCATATGAAGGGACAACTGTTGTCAAAAAGTAACGTATCGCACTACTAATTCGAAAGTACGAATTGTTCTCTATGGAACACAATGAATCGCTTGACAGCATGTCCACTCGCTTCTCTAGTATCATTAATGAATTAAAAAATCTTGGAAAAACTTTTGACTCCGAGGAAATTGCCAGGAAGATCCTTAGAAGTCTATCTAAACGATGGAGACCTAAGGTGACGTTAATTGAGGAATGTAAAGATCTATCTGACCTATCTTATCAAAAGCTACTTGGAACCCTAATGGCTCACAAGATTACTCTTGATGAAGATGAGGCAAATGATAGTAATAGCAAGAAAGTGTCTCTACAAGCCGAATCTAGTGAAAGACAAGATTCGGATCTTGAAGATGAAACAGTGTTATTTGCTAGACGTTTTAAGAAAAAGTTCTTTAATAAACCACAAGGAAAAACGTTTAACAATAACACCAACAAATCTTACAAGAAGCCAATTGAGTCAAAAGGGTCTCTTTCAAGTCGTGGTTGCTTCAAATGTGGGGATAATGATCACATGATCAAAGATTGCCCCACATGGAAGAAAATCAAAGACAAAAATCAACGAGACAAAACCAAGAAGGAATTCAAGCAAGTGATGATGGCTTATTGGTGGGGAGATCTCGACACAGAGGACGACGAGTCAGAGGAAGAAGAAGTCGCCAACTTGTGTCTAAGCAACGTCAGTCTTGACCTAATTTCTGAAAGTGACAATGAAAACGAATCCGAGATGTGTCTTGTTGGCAACTCAGATTCAGAACCAGATTCAGAAGATGATGAAGAGGTTAGTCATCTTGAACTTAAAAAGCAAATTAAGAATTTATCTAAGAAGTCTTTAATTAAGTATTTTGAAGAAGCCTTAGATCATTGTCATGAACAGAGTCTTGAATTAAAAGATCTTAAAGAACAAATTCTTGACATTGCTGAGAAAAACCAACTTCTAAAGGCCAAAGCCAAAAAGCTCAAGTCTAAAGTTATGGCAACTTCAGCTATAACTTCAGACATGACAAATGTTGAGAAAGAAGCTCTTGAGTCTAAAGTTATAGCTAATGAAGTTATAATCTCAGAGTTAAAGCTCGACATTAAGCATCTTCAAGCCAAAGTTATAGCTAATGAAGCTATAACTTTAAAATTGAAGAAAGTCAATGAGTTCTTACAATCTGAAGCTAAGGCAAAGGAAGTTGTTATCCTTGATCACAAGAAAGAAAACTCTTTTCTTTCTCAGCAATTGAAAGATATAAAGGCTGAATTCTCCCAAGCCAAAAGTCAACATAATGAGGAGAAACTTATTTTGAACAAACAGTTCAATGACTTTCGTGAAAATTTCAAAAAGAACAATCCCTCCAAAGACTCGAATGTAGACCATTCGTCATGTGAAAAAGAAATTCAGTCTTTGAAGGAATTGCTCCTACATGCACGAAAAGTTCATGATAAGTGGGAAGGAAGTCAGAAGGTCTTAGACTTCCTTACCGAACAATCTAATAATAACATGAAGATGTGTCTAGGTCATGAATGTTATAGTCGTAGAGACCATGATAAGTTCAAATCCACTCCTTCTGACCGTGATTTCAGAAGAAGGAAGTATGTCAATCTTTCAGAATATCTGATTTGCAATTACTGTGGTCACAACGGTCATGTTAAAGACAATTGTGTTAAATATATCAACGACAACAAAAATCAAACTGATTTTGTTAAAGAACATGACGTGTCTAGTGTTAATGAGTCTGAACCTGAATCTCAACATGATGAGGTTAGAAATAATGAGTTCGGGTGGTTTTATGACATAGCTTTCGATTACACATCTGTACCTTCAAAATCTAAACCTTATGTCATCTAAACCTAATGTGCGTCGCAACAATAACAAACACTATAATAAATCTAGCAAGCTCTATCCTAAGAAGAAAAGAATTATCAAACAGGTATAGGTTAGGAAGGATCAAATATATAGAGTCACTAACCAAAAAGGACCCAACTTAGCGTGGGTACCTAAAAGCTGTATTTGATTCTCTTGCAGTTAATAGTGAAAGAAAATAATCTATGGTATCTCGACAGTGGGTGTTCGAGACACATGACCGGAAACAAGAATTTTTTTCTTTCACTAGAGCCCTTCAACGGTGGCAAGGTCACCTTTGGAGACAACAAGAAGGGAAATATAATCGGTGTAGGTAAGATTGCTATATCTTCTTCACATGCTATTAATAATGTATATCTGGTATATGGCCTTAAGCATAACTTACTAAGTATCTCTCAATTATGTGACAAAGGCAACAAAGTCATTTTTCATTCAAATGTTTGTCGAATCATAGTTGAAGGTACTAGTAATGTTATCTTAGAAGGTCTACGTAAACGGAACGTGTATATGATTGATTTAAACAAAGTCACTGCAAGTTCCTTTACGTGCATGAAAGTCACTGTGGATGATTCATGCTTGTGGCACAAGAGGTTTTCACACATCAGTCCAACAATTTTAAAGAAACTCAAATTGTGGGATTTAGTTGAGGGTCTACCCTCAATCAAATTCGAACAAGAGAAGATGTGTGACTCATGTGCCCGTTGTAAACAAGTTAGATCTTCATTCAAACCAAAACGAGTAGTAAGTACAGAGTGTCCACTTGAGTTGGTACACATGGATCTATGTGAACCTATGAAAGTCAGAAGCCGCGGTGGATCGAGGTACGTATTCGTCCTAGTCGACGACTACTCAAGGTATGTATGGCCTATCTTTCTATTTACTAAAGATGAAACTTTCGATGAGTTTGTAGTACTAATGAAGCTCGCCCAAAACAAGTATGACAAAAAGTTAGTTTCCATTCGTACGGATCATGGCACCGAATTTGATAATCAAGCTTTCATAGAATATTGTAGGGAGAATGGTGTAGGACATAACTTTTCTGCACCACGAACCCCACAACAAAACGGTGTCGTGGAACGTATGAATAGAACATTAGAGGACATGGCCCGCACTATGCTTTTGTGTAGTGGCCTTCTGCAATGAAACTATTTAGAAAACAAGCTAAACTAAGACAATTTGAACTAAGGTTAGACACTTGGAGATTGCTCTGTTTTGTTTGGACTGAATGCTAAAAGAAAGAGATAGAACCTTAACCAAAGCACAAAGCCAATGGTTGAGGGTTGAACCTTGAACCCAGCACTCAGTTAAGGATCTAAGCTCACTTCCAAGCACAAAGCAAAGGAAGTTGTCTCAAGCACACAGCCAAGAGATGTTAACAGAAACAAGGTTTCAGTTTTTGTGTTTACTTCAAATCTACCTTTCATTCATTAGAAACAAGCCTTATATAGGCATTAGGATTACATCTTGAACGTCCAAACTCATCTAAGGTTAATAATGATCCTCAAAAGAAAAAAAAATAACAACTACAAACTGATACAAACTGAAATAAAGTGAACAATAGAAAACAGCTCTGAAAAGGACAGGTTCCTTGTTGCCTTGCTGCTGCTTTGTTATATGGTACATAGTGGACTTTTTGCTTGGTGTTTTGGTCCTAAACTGGAGTAGTACTAGTCCCCAAAGTCTGAGCAAAAAGCCCTTGAGTCTGCTTGGCCAAAAGAAGAAACTTTGAGAGTGACATCTGAACTGCTTCTAGATAGGTGAGAACTGGACTGTTGACCTTGGTTTATGTTTTGAGGGGTGTTCCTGGCATTTTCTGAGGAAGGTTTCCTGGACAAAAAGTTAGTAGACCCTCCCTAGAGTCATGCCCCATAGTTGGTTAGGAGTCCCTAAGCTTGGAAGTTGCCCTGAGACCCTCCCCAAGGCACTGCTGCTGGCTGGTTTTCCTGAGGTTTTGTTGGCTTGTTTTGTGAGTCTGTTTTGTGTCTTGGTTGGCTCTGGCTCGTGTCATGGCTACCACTGGCTCGTGTCATGGCTTTCTTGCTTGGGCCTGGACTATACAAAGCATTAAGATAGCTTTTGACATAGGGTGAGGTTGGTATTGAATCATGGTTGGACTGATCATAGGTTGTTTGGTCTTGTCTTTGAGCATGGCATTGAACTCCTGTTGCAACCCCTCCTTCTTGAAAAAGATTTGCCCTCAAATCCTCTTCATCCTCAGAGTCCTCTTGATAATGACTTAGATCTCCCACATTGAATGTCTCATGTACCCCATAATCCCCTGGTAAATCTATCTTATAAGCATTAGGTCCTACCCTTTCAAGCACCTCAAAAGGACCATCAGCTCTTGGCATGAGTTTGTTCTTCCTCTTCTCTGGGAACCTTTCCTTCCTTAAGTGTAACCATACCATGTCTCCTGCCTTGAACTCCCTAGCTTTCTTTGGACCTTTCGCTCTTGACTTATACATCTCATTTGTTTTCTCAATCTGTTTCTTGACTTGACTGTGAATCTGCATCATTTGTTGTACTCTTTCTTTGGCATCATAGTTGACTTCTTTCCTTATCACTGGTGCTAGGTCTGTTGGCATTAGAGGATTAGCACCATAAACAACTTCAAAAGGGGTCTTACCTGTGCTGTGTGAGGGAGCTCTATTGAATGCAAACTCAGCTTGTGACAGTTTGATATCCCAATCCTTTAATGACTTAGCAATGATACATCTCAAGATCCTTCCTAGAGTTTTGTTAGTAACCTCTGTCTGTCCATCTGTTTGGGGATGGTATGCTGTGCTGAAAAGTAATTTTGACCCTAGGAGTCTCCAGAGTGACCTCGAGAAGTGGCTCATAAACTTAGTGTCCCTATCAGACACAATGCTTCTTGGTGCCCCATGCAACTTTACTATTTCCTTGAAGTAGAGATCAGCTACCCCCATGGCATCTTCTGTCTTCTTGCAAGCAACAAAATGGGCCATTTTGCTGAACCTATCCACTACCACCATGACTGAGTCTTTGCCCCTTTGTGTTCTAGGCAGTGCCACTATGAAGTCCATGCTTATATCCTCCCATGGTTTGTTTGGTACAGGTAGAGGGGTGTAGGTACCTGCTTGGAACTGAGGCTTGGCTAGTTGGCAGGGTTTGCACCTCTTGAGAGTATCCTGCACATCACCCAGCATTTTGGGCCAATAGAACTGCTCATGCAATATCTCATAGGTCTTTTGTACTCCAAAGTGCCCTGCAAGCCCATTGCAATGGACCTCCTTGACTAGTAACCCTCTGTAAGGACCTCTAGGTATGCATAGTTTGTTTCCTTGGAAGAGGAACCCATTCTGTGTCAAGTATTTACTTCCCTTCTTGACTTTTCCTTCTGAATACACCTCCCATTCCTCCTTGAAGTCTGGATCTTCCATGTAGAGTTCCTTCATGAACTCAAAGCCTAGGACCCTTTGCTCCATGAATGATAACATCACAGATCTTCTAGAAAGAGCATCAGCCACTACATTGTTCTTTCCTTCTATGTACTTGCTTGAAAAGGAGAAGGATTGCAAGAATTCCACCCACTTGGCATGCCTGGGGTTGAGTTTGTGTTGGCCATTGATGAACTTCAAGGCCTCATGGTCTGAATGTAGCACAAAAGGCTTAGGTTTTAGGTAATGCCCCCAATGATTCAGAGCTCTCACAATGGCATAAAACTCTTTGTCATAGGTAGAGTAATTCAACCTTGCTCCACTTAGCTTCTCACTGAAATAGGCTATGGGCCTCTTCTCTTGAACCAGTACTGCCCCAACTCCTAACCCACTTGCACCGCACTCCACCTCAAACAACTTGTTAAAGTCAGGTAAGCCTAGTATAGGGGATCTGCACAACAGATCTTTAATGGTATTGAAGGACTTCTCTGCCTTTTCTCCCCAAGTGAACTCCCCTTTCTTCATACATTCTGTGATGGGAGCCATGATAGAGCTGAACCCCTGAATGAACCTTCTATAGAAGGATGCCAACCCATGGAAACTCCTGACCTCAGTTACTGTCTTGGGGGTGGGCCAATCTCTGATTGCCTTAACCTTTTCAGGGTCAACAGCTACCCCATCCTTTGAGATGATGAACCCAAGGAAATGAACCTCAGGTTGCATGAATGTGCACTTCTCTAGCTTACCATATAACTTATTCTCTCTGAGAACCTCACAAAGTAAATTCAGCTGTTGTAGGTGTTCCTTCTTGCTTGAACTGTAGACTAGAATGTCATCAAAGTATACTACAATGAATTTTCCCAAGTATGGCCTTAATACTTCTGTCATGAGCCTCATGAAGTTGCTAGGGGCATTGGAGAGCCCAAATGGCATCACTAGCCATTCATACAGCACATGCTTGGTCTTGAATGCAGTCTTCCACTCATCTCCAGCTCTAATCCTTACTTGATGATACCCTTGTCTTAGATCAATCTTGGTGAACACTTGAGCTCCACTGAGTTCATCCAGAATGTCATTGAGTCTAGGTATAGGGAACCTATACTTGATGGTGATGTTGTTAATTGCTCTGCTGTCTATACACATTCTCCAACTTCCATCCTTCTTAGGTACTAGCAATGCTGGTACAGCACAGGGGCTAAGAGACTTCCTGACATACCCCTTGCTCAGCAATTCTCCCACCTGAGATTGCAGCTCTTGAGTTGCCCTGGGGTCACTTCTATAAGCTGGCTTGTTTGGAAGGACAGCCCCAGGCACCAGATAAATGTGGTGCTCAATTCCCCTTAGTGGGGGTAATCCACTAGGTAATTCAGCAGGGAAGACATCCTCATAGGCTTTCAACAAGGCTTGTACTTCCTTAGGCACCTGGTTAGACTCTTCCCCTACCTCCTTGGTGAGGAGGACATAGACTGGCCTAAGATCATTTAACTCTTGCTCCATTTTTGATTCACTCAACAGCAGAACTTCCTTAGCAGTTTCAGTTAAGAGTGGAGGGTTCCCTTTTAGGATAGGGGGTAAAGGAGCTAAGATAATTTTCTTCTTCCCAAACCTGAAAGTGTAAGTATTGTCCCTTCCTTGATGGACATCATCCCTATCAAACTCCCAAGGCCTCCCCAATAGGAGGTGACAAGCATCCATAAGCAATACATCACACAAGGCCTCATCAGCATATCCTTTACCAATAGAAAATGGAACAACACACTGTTGATCTACCTTAACTTCAGCCCCCTTGTTCAGCCACCTAAGCTTGTAAGGTTGAGGGTGGTCTTTGGTGGGTAATGTTAGTTTATCCACCAGTGTTTTAGAAGCTACATTGGTGCAACTACCTCCATCCACAATCAGATTACACACCCTCCCTTTTATGGTGCACCTAGTTCTAAAGATCTGATGTCTTTGATCTTCTTCTAAGGGTTGGGGTTGTGTCTGCATCACCCTCTATGTCACCAGACTTAACCCAGCATCAAGCTCTATCAACTCCTCACTAGCCTCTATCTCAGGCTCTTCCATCTCATCATCACAGACCAACACCTCATCATCTCCCCAATGAACTACGTCTAGGGTGCTCAGAGCTCTTTTAGATGGACATTCTCTATCAAAATGTCCATATCCTTGACATTGAAAACACTTTTTGAGAGGGGTAGTCTTCCTTTGGCCTGCCTCAACAGCCTTGCCTTTATCAGGGTTAAAAGGAGCCTTAGTAGGAGCCACAGGTTCTCCCATCTTGATTCCTACAAAAGGTTTGTAGGTAAGGGTTCTAGCAGGTGTCTTAGAGGCACTAGCCTTCCCTTTTCCCAACTTTTCTACTCTTAAGGACAAGTTAACAGCTTCCTCAAAGGAGTATATATTTTGTAACCTGACTTTACTAGCTATCCTCTCATCCAAGCCTTCTAAGAACCTTGCTATCTTTTGCTCAGACTTCTCAACAACCTCACATTGCAGTGTGAGTTGTTCAAAGTCCCTTAGATAAGACTCTACAGGTCTTTGGTCTTGCTTTAGGTGAGTAAGCTTAATGAACATGTCCTGAGTGTAGTCCCTAGAGACAAACTTAGCTCTCATTTTCTTTTTCAGTTTGAGCCATGACTTTACAGGGTCTTTCCCTTCCCTAACCCTCAAGGTTTTCATGTTTTCATACCACAGTGAGGCATAGCCTTTTAGTTTCATGATAGCAACCTTAAAAGCCTTTCTATCAGTGTATCCTTTAAACTCAAAGAATCTTTCTACAGACCTTAGCCAATCTAGGAAATCATTAGGGTTCATGCTACCTAGAAAGTCA